>JAVKPL010012670.1:0-63028 GCA_032173675.1 Gastrolobium villosum
GTATATCAAGCTCCTCCAGAGGAGTTGTTCACGATTTCATCGCCATGGCCATTTTTTAAGTGGGGTATGGACCTTTTAGGTCCATTTCCCAAAGCAGCCAGAGGAGTGAAATATTTGATAGTGACAGCGGATTACTTCACCAAGTGGATAGAGGCAGAACCCGTCGCCACTATTACTGCTCAGAAAGTCCAAAAGTTTTTCATTGGGAAAATAGTTTGCAGGTTTGGTATTCCGGCTATAATCATAACGGATAATGGGACACAGTTCATAGACAGACAATTTCGGCAGGTAGTAGCCGACTTGGGTATAAAGCACCAGTTTGCAGCAGTTGAACATCCGCAAACGAATGAGAAAGTGGAGTCGGCAAACAAAATTCTGACAAACGAGTTGAAAAGAAGAGTAGAAGCATGCCAAGGAAGTTGGGTAGAAGAGTTAGACAGCGTGTTATAGGGATATAAAACTTCTGTGCAGTCTAATATTCAAGAAACACCATTTAAAATGACTTACGGGTTTGACGCAATGTTGCTTGTGGAAGTCGGAGAACCGTCATGGAGAAGGAGGTCGTTTCCAGAAGAAAAAGAGAACAGTGAGTTGATGAAGATTGATATGCAGTTGCTGGAGGAAGAAAAAGACAAAACAGCAATTGTTGAAATGGCATCCAAGCAGCGAGCAACGACAAGATATAACAGAACAGTGGTCAAGCGAATATTTCAACTAGGAGATTTAGTGCTTAGGCGGGCAGATGTGGGAAATAAGAATGCAAGAGATGGGAAGTTAGCAGCCAATTGGGAAGGTCCATATCGAAACACAAAAGCCACTAATACAGGAGCTTATCAAATAGAGCATTTGGATGGGAAAGCTATCCCACACTACTGGAACGCGGGCAAGCTCAAAAGGTATTTCAGTTGTAGAATTCAGACCAATGATCAGAATAAGGGAATCAACGAGTATGTATAGTCATTTGTATAGTAGGTAATATTTTAGGTTAATTATTAAAGCTTTGTTTAAGTTAGGAAAATTTTAATTTAAGTTTCGTATAGGAGTTTATATTATGCTCAGTAGATGATGAATATTGAGTAGTTTAACTTTTGAATTCAATAAAACAAGACGTTCAGAATTGTATATGTCAGACAAGCCAAAAGTCCCATGCCGTCTTCCATGGCCTCATAGGCACCTGATCATTTCCCACTTGGAATCAGGGCCAAAAGTCCCATGTCGCCTTCCATGGCCTCATGGGCACCTGCTCATTTCCTACTCGGAAGCAGGGCCAAAAGTCTCAAGACGCCTTCCATGCCTCATGGGCACCTGATCATTTCCTACTCGGAATCAGGGCCAAAAGTCACATGCCGTCTTCCATGGCCTCATGGGCACCTGATCATTTCCTACTCGAAATCAAGGCCAAAAGTCCCATGCCGCCTTCCATGGCCTCATGGGCACCTGTTCATTTCCTATTCGGAAGCAGGGCCAAAAGTCCCATGCCGCCTTCCATGGCCTCATGGGCACCTAATCATTTCCTACTCGGAATTAGGGCCAAAAGTCCCATGCCGTCTTCCATGGCCTCATGGGCACCTAATCATTTCCTACTCGGAATCAGGGCCAAAAAGTCCCATGTCGCCTTCCATGGCCTCATGGGCACCTACTCATTTCCTACTCGGAAGCAGGCGATCAAAGTATAGCAAAAACAAGTCGGCTTTGGAAGAGTTTTGAAAGAGACAAGTTGTGGTCGAAATATAGCAAAAACAATTTTTTACAAAGTTGTGTTGATACAATAGCGAGGTATTCAATTACTCGGATCAAAGCAAAAGATAGAAATGTTTAAGTAATCGCAGAAATAGTAAAATATATGGATATTCAAAGATTCGTCAGACATAGTCATTACAACACCAAAAGTCAATTAAGCAAAAAACTGAAATAAGTGCAAAGTAAAAGTGACATCTCATTCCTTCAAGCATCTTTTGGGATGTCCTCTGAGGTAGTCTTATCAGAAGTGGAAGTAACACCCACGTACTCGGAAGGACTGTTGGCGAGCACTGTAGTAGATCCTTTTTCATTATGCGTACATAGTCGGCCATTATCAACAAGGTTGAAGGTGTCGATTTTATCTAAGTTAGTAAGGGCAACATCCGGGTGAAAAAACTTCACTTGGTCGACAGTCCAACCATGAATTTGATGACCAAAAGCAACATATTTAGAGTCTATGTCCTCGACAGCTTGTTGTAGCGAGCTGACTTGCTTCTTCAGAGTTTCTACTTCCATTTCCAACTCGGCTACTCGAAAGTCTGAATCCTCAAAGTTCTTTTTCAAAACTTTATGACCTTCAGCTAGCTGGTCATTTTCATTGTTACAAAGTAGTGAGCTCGTTATTGGCTTTCTTAACCAGTTTTTCAGACTCTTTAAGCTTAAGTTGAAACCCCTGGGCGGCAAACTCGACAGTTTCGGCCCTTTGAGTCAGGCGAGCATGTTCAGTCTTAAAATTGTTTTTAAAGAGTTGTAATTTTTTAAGTTCTGATAGCATTTGTGGACGTTCTGCTAAAGCCAACAACGTCATTTCATAATAATGAGCCTCACGAAGAGAATTATCTCGGATCTCGGTGAATTTGCCAATTAATTGGTCCAACGAGAACTTGTCCCACTTTTCGCGTAGCCCGGGGGTGAAGCAAGGTTGTAATTTCTTTATGAAGGGAGGATCCGGGAAGGGAGTAGCGATAACCGAAGACGGGGGAGTTAAATACTTTTTTGAGGGTGACTCAGACCTGGGTTCATGAATCCGAACTCGCTTGCGGGGTATGAGTTCTCCAAAGTCAACAGGTGGGTCCATATCCAATACCACAGTCTCATTGGGAATGGAAGCAGTAGCAGAAGTAGCCGGAAGAGAAGAAGGAGTAAGAGAACCTTCTTTTTCACCAGAAGCCGAGGAGTGAATCTTCTCCCCAGATGCAGCTGAGTCTTCCCTGTGAATAGCCTTTTGTTTTTGACGAGCAAAGAAGGCAGGGTCATGGTCTTATCTAAAAACAATTAATGAGTACAAAGTTAAAAGTCAAGTACATATGATAATATAATAACAAGAGGTTAGTCACTTAATTTCTTGCAAATCCAAGCAGGAGAATCTTTATTTGATAAATAGACCGAGGAGTGATAGAAATATTTTCTTTCGCTAACTCGGAAGACAGATTTTGAAACCAAGTGAAAGTTTCAAGTTCATCAGTACTCAAATTCTTTGAGTTAGTTAAAAATGCTTTAGCAGGAATACTATAATGATGTTGATTCCAACTGAGAGGGAATCGAGGGGCTCCGTCCTGATCCAGAAAGAAGACAGAAGGAGTGGTCGATTGAGAAGAAGAAGAAGAAGCAGATGGTGTAGCCGGAAGAGCTTCAGGTATACAAATCTTGAAATAATCTTCCTTGAAGTTCTTCCAGTTATCCTCGTATATAGTGCACCAGAGAAATCCAGGGCGGGCTTTTAAGGAAACCCAACTATGACAAGTACTTCCTTTATTGATAGCATTTCGAAATACGGCGAATAGACAAAAGAAAACCCGAAAAGAGTATGTGAACCCAACCGATCTACAGATTATCTCAAAAGTACGTAAAAACACCAGCTGTTTGGATGAAGTTAAGAAGGGGTGACTTCAAGATGGTTTAAGACGTCCATTTGAAATTCGGTGAAAGGTAAGGATACCTTGAACTCGGAAAATAAGCATTTATAAGCAAAAAAGAAAGAGTTCTCACCTTGCCCGGAAGGTGAACAGATACGTTCCTCTTCTCCGGGTACAGCAACTCGGAAGGAAGTAATAATGGAGTCACGGAATAGAGGGATTGATTGTAAGGCGACATGAAGATTACTCGGATTGTTTTCATATGAAGAACGAAGGCCTAGAGCTTCTTCATCAACCCATGCTAGACCTTCCACAATGGAAGGAAGCCCGAAGCGAGAAAGTGGAAGCGAACGGTAGGGACGATTCCTCAGCGGCATGGTCTGGACGAAAAAGTACCAGTAAAAGCTAGTTTAGAAGACATATTACAAGTTAAAAAGTTCAACTGAAGAAAATGATGGTTACTAGTGGTTATAAGGGTATTCCTAGTCCGTCCAGAACGCATAAAGCTAGAAAAGAAGTCTTGAAGAAGATGAAAGAATAAATACAAGGAATGTCTTTATCAAGAGAATAGGTGAGTTTTTCAGGATCATGTTTAAAGAAGCAAGTAATAGTTTTTATAGGGTAAAGGGTAAAGTTAAGCAAGAAAGAAGAAACGAAAGCAACAATAAAGATGAAAGCACTTACTTGTATAATCTGAGGACGAACAACAACCAAATGTAGCAGAGTAGTTCGACGACGAACAACAACCAAATGTAGCAAAGTAGTTCGACGAAGAACAGCAACTAAACGCAGCAGAGTCACACCAAGTTCGCACAAAGAATGTCAAGAAAGTACATAAAGAAGAGCAAACAAAAAACTTAAAAGAGAAGGGGACGAAGAAGAAGATGATGGGAAAGAGGTTGGGAGTTTTAAGGAGAAAAAATGAGTGAATGGGAATATCATAAAGAGGGGCGAAAAAGTAACAGACTTTTCGAATTTCGAAAGATAATGATGGCTGTGAGGATATGACGTTTCAAATGGGCAGCTGTTGGGAGAATCAAGGCAACAAGAAAGTGACAAATGATAATCAGGATTAGGATAAGTAGGAAGCATTTAATGAGGATGCTGACAGATAATAAAGAGAAATTATAAGAGGTAAAATAACTTGTAAACTCGAAGTAAAATAGACATTGCACTCCGAGCTTGGGGGCTTAATGTTCTGGGTTTATACATCCGGGTATCGATAGTCAAGGAGATAGCTGATAGAACTCGTAGGGAGTTTTACTCGGAAGAAAAGCCGGCCAAAATATGATAATCTAAAGTGGACCCTACCACGATTACATGATGGGGTTCCTTAACTACCCACGTTCACAATAACCACTTATGGAAGGGCCGATTACATGATGGGGTTCTTTAACTACCCACGTTCACAATAACCACCTATGGAAGGGCTATATATACCAAAAGAAAAGGACAGATTAGAACCATACAATAACCATACTAATGTTCATACCGAACAAAACTCATCATCCATAAAAAAAAGAAATTATTAAACATTACAACTTATAAAGTAGTAAACTAGGTACCAAAGATACACATATGAAATATGGATTTGATGTGATATTTATGTATAAATATGATGAATTTACTCTCACCAAAAAAATAAAAAATGATGAATCTAAAATATAATTTTAAATTATTAAGATGTAATTTAAATGGGATAGAATATTGTTACTATCAAATAAAAATAATGTTATTTTAATTGTTAATTTTCGCCAATCAACGATTATTATTTCCACAAATCAAATTCATTAATCCACAACAAATAAGAACTATTAATTGACGAAAATAAACGGTTAAGATATGATAGTAACATAAAACTATTTGATAATAACAATATCTTATCTCAATTTAAAAATATGTAATTTTTTTCCTCTTCCCGGAAAAAAAAATTGTAATTTATTTCCTCTCAGCTTCCTAAAATGGTGGTACTTAAAAAAAGGAAATAATTATCTCATGCAACAGAAATAAAATAATGGAGTCCATTATTATTATTATTATTATTTTTGAAAAAATATTGAGCTCACTGCCTTGTCTCTGTTGGATGAGATAATTATATGATGTAACGTGAGATTAATAAATCCTAAAAATACCCATTGAAGACTTTATAGCTGACTTACTTCCCACTTCCAAGTACAACCACCTCACGAAAACATTAGATCTGAGATGGGTGAATTCCCATTCCGATTAGTAGCTGTAGCTTAACGTTTGGCCATAGCAGAGTGAAAAAATGCACGGTCGTCCTCGCAAACCGTTGAAGCAAGAAGACGCAGCAGTTTCATCAGCCAAAGCTGAAAAGCTTCGCTCACTTCAATCTCACTTCCTCGCCAATCACCACAATCGCATGTTGCTTCTTTCTCCAATCCCTATCCCTATTCCACTCTCTCTTTCTCTTTTCTCGAAGCCACGTGTTATTCTGATACCCGAATCGGTTAAATCCGTTTTGCTTTTGCAGATATACTAAGGAAGCATTAGAGGCAAACGCCAAGTTAGTGGAGAATAATCCAGAATGGCACACAGCTTGGAATTACAGAAAACTCGCAGTTCAACACTTCCTCTCTCATTCAGATGACTCTGATCCTAACTCCATCAAATCTCTTCTCGATGAAGAGCTCAGAGTGGTGCGGCTATTTATTAACTTTTAATTAAAACAAAATTATAAACAGTGTTTTCAGTTTAATTTAAAAAAAAAAAATTGTGAAAATTGTTTCAGTTGTTGTTGTTGATGTTGTTATTTAGGTTGAGAGTGCGTTGAGGAAGAATTTCAAGTCATACGGTGCGTGGCATCATCGAGAATGGGTGCTAAGCAAGGGGCATTCATCCATAGATAACGAGTTGCGCCTTCTCGATGCTTTTCAGAAGGCCGATCCTCGAAATTTCCATGCGTGGAACTACCGAAGGTTAAATTTATTCTGTTCCGTTTTTGTGCCCTATTTAATTTTTTTAATCCAAATTATGCAATTTGAAAGATCTTTGTGTCCTTTTGATAAATGTTCCAGGTTTGTTACTGAACTGATGAAAAGATCGGATGAGGATGAGTTGAAATATACGGAGGAAGTGATTGGGGCCAATTTTAGCAATTACTCTGCGTGGCACAATCGTAGGTATGTTTATCACCATTTTTAAATGTTTAATCATTAGAAAGGGACATTATACAGTGATTAAATTACTTAATGCTTGGGTAATGTTTTTTCAGCACTTGTAAAATTTCCATTAATTGCCTCCGAAAAGGATGAAATTTTAACTTGCTACGTATTGGAATGTTACAAATGAGATTGGTTTAGCCACTCATGTTTGTTTTATTCTAATGGAATGCTGTTGGAACAAACATTATTATCTATCAACCTTGCATTTTTAAATACTTTTGGGTTCTGTCTTGGATGTGTACCTCTGGTAACTAAGCCTGATTAGTCATCACCGAGATCAGTGGTTTGCTTGAACACCTATGTCCATCTGCGTTTGTAGACTACAATGGAAGATAAGGAGGTCAACATCTTAGAATTTCTGGAAAAAGATAGTGGCTTTTACCATAACTAGTATATCTATGCCTGGCACTTCAAAGATTTAAATGTTCTACTGCACACTAGAAACTCTAGTTCCTGATTGTTGAAGCTTAGTAAAAAATTAGTATTGGCACTTGGTAATCATTGAATGTTTAAGTTGTGATAGAAAATTTTCCCATTTTGTTCCCAAACAGTCTAATATAGGGCTTTATTGTGCCTCATCTACTTTGTAAGAGAGAGAAGGAAAATGATATAACAATCCAGCAGCAAGACAATAGTTTCATGGGCCCATATATGAAATTGATGAATTCAATTAATTATGCAATCGATAATTGATATGCTCCTTTAATTAAAAAGTCTGGCAAAGAAAACCCTCAAGGTGATAACACTTTTGTTGATTTCCATCAAAATGCAATTAAAACCTCTACATTAAAGCTAGCACAATAAAAAAGGAAAGAAAAGAAACTATTGATTCCATGAATCAACATGAAGCATTTCCCATGAAAGTTACCACATTTAAATTGAAAAAGGAAAAGAAATACCAAATATTTTTTTTTAGTTTTGTCCATAATCAATAATGATGCTTCTTTGTAAAATTCTACATAATTCTTATGGAGATAAACATAAACATATAGTATATATTGCATATGTTTTTAAAATGACCCCTTCTAGTTCTTGACACAGTGATGTCCTATCAAAAGATTTTCAATTCAACTCAATTCTTAAATCCTCAGCTACTTTTAAGATTGAGTTTCATTGGATAAAATGTGATTATTCAATAACTTGTTTTATTTATACATTTTCCATTGCAAAATTTTCAGTATCCTTTTGTCTAATTTGCTGAAAAGAAAGGCTGAAGGATATTTCCCTAAAGAGCTCATTTTGGAAGAGGAGTTTGAGCTTGTCCACAATGCTCTTTTTACGGATCCAGATGATCAGAGTGGCTGGTTTTATCATCTTTGGCTTATTGATCAAACAGTGAAAACCGATGCTCCTCTAATTGTTTCATCTTGGCCTTCCCATGGATCTAATATAACTCTACAGGGAAACAAGTGCCTTCATGGTTCTGGTTTATCTGTGTTAAATTGTACACTATCAGACATAGGAACGCTTCCAATTGTTCTTTATTTCAATCAAGCTGTTGAAGGTGTCAACTCATCCACTGTAACTGTTAAATCTGAACTTATAAATGGGGATCTTGTTTGGAAACCACTTTCAACAAGCAACTCTAATACTGCTCAAGTTTGGGTTACATATTTAAACATGGGAAACTTTGAGCTCCAAATGTCGAAAACTTACCCAGTAGAGATTACCATCGGTCATTCTAGGGGTGTTGTATCTTCAAGTGGATATCAATCTGGCCATCCTTCCCAAATTGCCTTTAAACTGTGTAAATTGACTGCCTCTACAGAACCTGCTGAAGGACAGATTGGAAAAATGACTTCATGGGAGGATAACAATTTCCAAAAACTTGAGCATTTTCAGGAATCAGACTTCATTGTTTCCGCTGGTGAACTAACTACTGAGATTGGTCATATTCCAGCAACTTCCACATGGTGTGCAGAGGCAATTGGTAAAGAAATAACTAACTTTCGGGATTTATTGTCAGAGTTTGACTGGTAAGATTGATTTGTTAAATGGATGATTTTTCTGTTTGAAATGCCACCTTCTAATTTCTTTTCCTTCCTTTTTCGCTTGTTTTGTTTCTAAATGTCGCCTTATTGCATTTTATAGTAAAATTGGAAAGCTTACACTTGCTAGACTTTTGAGTGCTCTTGATTCCTTATCATTTCCACGTGCTAAAAAATTGGTTCATACTGAAGAAGTTCTTCAACTTTATGATGATCTGATGAAGTTAGATCCAACACATTCTCTGTACTATAAGGATGAGCGTAGTCTAGTATTACTTCATCAGGTAATTTATTTTTCTCAGTATTACATGTCTAAGTGTAGCCTGATATTACTTCATTAGGTAGTTTATTCTTTTTCAGTATTACATGTCTACAAATACTTGGTTTCGTACTCTTTTCACTGTTGTTAATAATGATGTCAGGTGTGAATTTCAATCAATATACATTACATTATGGCAGCCAGCAAGAATAACAGAACATTTCATTTTATATACTCATGAGTACTCCCAAGGCATGTTTTGCAAATCAACATGTTTACTTTGTCTGCGACATGATCAGAAATGTCTTTGATCAGGATTATCAGAGAGGATGTCCAGAAAACGCATAATATTTTCAGATTTCTAGGATGATTTCTGAAAGAACTAAATGCTTGCTGAGCTTCATAGATTGCAATATCTTGTGCTTTTATTCATGATATTTTCTTCGTGACTGTTGATTTGTTGTCAAGTCAACTGGTTTTTCCAAAAAATAGTGCTAAATCTTGATGCTTCAATGTGGGCAACCAGTTTTAAGTATATTCTTATGTTTACACTGCCTTTTTTGTTGCAAATTTTTCTGTTTCTACCATAAGATAATTAATTTTTTCATTTCATGTTTTTGTCATTTGTTAGATAACTTCGACTAGGGAATCTTTACTACCATTCTGCCACTACCATAAAGATGCAACAGAGACAATTACTGGTTATGTCTGTCTACGATTACAAAATCTATCATTGTCACGGTTTGGATGCACTGAGAATCTATTGTGGGTGCAAATGCTAGATCTTAGTCACAACAAACTTCAATCAATTGAAGGTATAATTTTCATGAATTGAATTTTCTCTTTAAGTTCCCAGCAAAATTGTTTGTACCTTTTAACTTATGCTCTTCTATTTTTGTTTTTGGTTACTTTAGCAATCTGCCATTCTTATTATCCTTGATGATTAAATATTGTTTGTTTCATGCAATATGCATTTCCTCAACCGTAAACAAGTTAATCTAGATTTTGTATTACATATGAATTGTGAAAAACAAAATTGAACACAAGATGCCATCTGGGGTTTCAAATTATGCAATTGAATTTGAATCTTGAAAGGATGTCTGTACTCTCTTGCTCTGACAAATGTATTTGGTTTTATCCTTGGATATGTACTTTTGAAGTTATAGCTTTTGATTATTTGTTGTTGTATCTAAAGTGGAAAGAAAAATGTCTCATACATCCCGAATCTTTTGACAGGATTGGAGGCCATGCAACTTTTGTCTTGTTTGAATTTGAGTAACAACATACTTCCTAGTTTAACTGTTCTGGGGCCTCTTAGACTACTTAGATCTCTTAAAGTGTTGAATATCTCATACAATGAGATAGGTTTACACTCTATTGACACAAGAAGATACCTATGCTTTTCTCCTTTGTCTCATACTGAAGAATTTGCATGGGACCGTTTTGAAATCCTTTCCGGCAGCTTCAGTGCTACAAAATTTTGGGAAGCTTTCATGATATTTGAAAGTTTGAATTTGACAGAGTTAGACATAAAAGGAAATGCAATTGCTGATGAGAATTTCAGATTATTTCTGGTCAAAGTTTTGCCCACACTCAAGTGGCTGGATGGTAGAGAATTATCTTGACAGAATCATGGATTTTATGGACGAAATATTTTTTTTCTGCTACAATGTGATGTATAGCTCTTTCATCAAATGGATTATTCACACATTGGGTATACTTGATTAGAGGTGTCAAAATGGATTAAAGTGTGCGGGTCAGCCCGCAAAGCATTATATTTGCCTCTAACCCATTAGGACCTTTTTGTGGTAGGATTTTTTTTAGCCCTAACCCTCAAAGCCCCATAATTTAGTGGGCTGGGTTAGGGCTAGCCCGCGGGCGAAACTTTTTCTTTCATCAAAATTATAGTAATTTAAATATTTTATAAGTGAAAATTATAGTAAATTTGATGGAAAATATAAGAGAAAGTGAAATATGAAAGGAAGAAAAATAAAGTGTAGAAAAAATAAAATAAAAGAAAGAATAAAATAACAATAAGTATAAGCAAAAACTCCTAAGGACATATTTTATATGCATTTTTAAACATGGAAATCATGAAAAAATAGAGTCGCATGTTATTAACCATATGAAAGGTTACCAATAATTCATGTGAAAGGTCATTCATAATCCGTGTGAAATGTCATCCATAATCCATGTGAAATTCATAATATTTTACAACACCTCTCTTGGATTGTAGAGTATTCTACAATTCAAAACACAATTAGTGTGATGATCTATGTAGCACCGATACCGACACGGGACACGTGACACTCGACGCGACACTTCAACACGCGTTATAAAAATTCTAAAAAAAAGTTTCAAAGGACACGTTGCGTTGAGTTTTTAATAATAGTTATTAGATTCGTTGTAGATTATATATTATATTTAATATAAATATTTGGGACAAAAAATGTTTCTTTGCAAAATTTATGAATATTATAAGTTTAGATTCATTTTTTGTTAAATTATTGAATATTAAATATAATATACACTACATAAATTAAAAATATTATTTAATATCAAAACGTGTCCTAACGTGTCGAAATCTAACATTTTTTATAATTAACGTGTCGGAGTGTCGTGTCGTATCTCGTGTCCCGTGTCGGTGTCGGTGCTACATAGGTGAAATCCATACTATTTTACAACACCCCTTTTGGATTCTAGAGTATTCTACAATTCAACACACAATTATTGTGATGATTATAAAATATATCAAAGGCATGAAAAACAAAGAGTCACGTGTTATGAACCATGTGAAAATTCATCTATAATATTTTACAATAAAAATGAATTTTTCAGCAATGATATGTTTTAATAGAGATTTTCATCTATGTATCAATAAAAATAAAATTTTCTATTGGCATAAGCAGGTTATACATCCAAATTTGTATTAAAACATATTGTATACAATGCACTTTAGTAATTTTGTGGATAATAATAATTAATTTTATTTTGTAACTACAGTAGTTAAAGAAAATAAATGATTTTACATTCAAATATATAGCATACTAAGAGTAGTTATTCTATACTGGTATTAAGATAATTTTTTTCTTCACTACTTTTAGTTTTTCACTATAATTGTTGTATTCTGTTATAATTCCTGGTGAGAAAATCTTTATTTGATGGCATCATTTAATAATGAATTTAGTAACTAACTAAATTTTCACTTATATTAAAATTCTGTTTACATTTTCACTTATTTTAAAATTTTGTTTACATTTTCACTTGTATATTTGTGTGTAAATATTATTTTATTAAAAAATTAAACTATAAAAAATTTATAATTTGTATAAGATTTGGTGAGAAAGTGTTACAAATTTATTTGCTAAAATATTTCTTAATGTATTAAATATAATAAAAAAATTATGGAATTATAATTTTGAATAGCCTATGAGCTGATTCTAACCAATAGGGCATATGGCCCGTGCGGACCTTAATTATTGAAATTCATTTGACTCTGCGGGCTTTTTTACTCTAATCCACACAAATTATAGTTTAATGGGACGCACTGATGCATTTTGAGAGCTCTAATACTTACAATGATAAAGTGCAATTTCTTTTTCTGATAAGCTGCTAGTACAGTAAAACAAGTCGGTAACATTTTTTTTTATGTATACAAATACCAATCTACATCATTAATGAGTGATATACCCTTTATTCTAATCGCTTTGTGTTTGCCTCAATCATTTGCAAATGTTCTGATCCTCAAGCATATGCAAGCCCTTTTATATTCCTTGTTCGTCATGAATTTGTCTCAATTTATATAGTTTTGATGGCTGGAGACATGAAGCATCTTTATATGTAATCAACTTCTCTGTTTAGCTCTTGGTCCCTGACATCCGAAACCAGTATTTTGGACATTGCATAAACCTAATGGTGGTCACAGATGGAGAGGCCATTCCTAGCTGAGTACCGACTGATTCAAATCAGCAACTAGCAAATATCTTCAGGATGAGTAATGTGGATCTAACAGATAGGTCAGTGGTAAATTCAGTCCAAGGGAAAGGCCTGGCAGCGGTAGTGTATGTCTGAACAGGAGTGGAGTGGGAAGGGGATGGAAGTTATACTATTGCCTCTACACGGCATCCTTGAAGGTCAGATTGGTGTTATCTTATCAGTAGGAGTGAAAAATTCAAAAATAAATTTATATGAAATATTTTGTCATAAACTAACTCGTATTGGACGGTTGTTCCAACATTATTATCTCCATTTACACTTTTTAATTTTCCTACTAGTTTATTAGAAACCTAATTAGTCAGATTCAAGCGAATCCATATAGTGGGGATCCTTCCACTAACATATATTCTCAGGATTCGATCGCATGATAGTCCTTTCGTATTTATTTTCAATTGGCAGTGAAATCTAATGGTGTTGCGCCATTTCAGAATGGACATTACACAGTTACTACAGACTTTCAAAACAGGTAATAGGGAAAATACAATATTCAGTGTTTCACTGCTTTCATTTAATGCACAAGGGGCCTTTGTTCTAAGCTATATAAATTCATTCCTGAGAATGAAAATTATGATAAACATTCTGTTTTATTATATTTTAAAAATATCTATTTATTTGGTTAGCATTTAAAATTCTTGAAAATCCTTTTTTAAAATCTTTAAGAATAAATAGGATATTTGTTTGGCTCAATGCATTATTCCAAGAAAATGGGTTATAATTATTAAATTGTTCTTATTATATATAACATTATTTAAAAATATTTTTTATGTAATTGACAAAAAGGAATAATAAATTAAAAATCAAGGTGATTATTATACCTATTAGAAAATTAAGTTTATATATTCATTGGTAACTTGCAGGGCATGGGATTATTTTTTGGTTACCAAAAAAAATAACTTGCAGGGCACGGGGACTCTTCCCTTTTAACGTATTAAAGGTCCAAACTTTCAGGGGTTGTTTTCCTTTGCTTTCCGCTCTATTTCATGAACCAGTCATTTCCCCCCTCTAAAACTAACATAATCGCATCCTTTGCATGTCACGGAAATTTATACTCTTATGTGTTAGGATTTCTCATTTTTGAGAACTTTTGGCAAGCTTAGAAAACTTTAAATCTTGAATATAAATCAGCACGCAACTATTGATATTAGAGTTAGATTAAACCTATATAAATTTGAAAAACAAGCCAGCCTTGTGCTTGGGCTGAACAACATTAAAATGGACTTCAGGAAACAGAAAAACACAGGTATTCTTCTGTTTGAAATTAAACCGTAGATAACCTCTCTTTTTTTATTTTATTTTTGGACGATTATTAAATGTTTCAAATGTTATTACGAGCTCTGATTCGGAAAAGACCCTATAAAGTTGAACAAATCTGAAACAAGGCACACAAGTAGAATAAATCTAATATTAGGTACTAGATTTGGAATATAGCTAGGTCTCAAAACACTCCCAGCCTTGAGATTGGATCCTTGAAATAGAGGGCCTCTTAATTTAAAAGCAACCATAGGCTAGCCTAATATATAAATATTTATTTAGTTGTAATAACTCTCTCATCAATTTATTTCAGCCCATTTTAGTTTTTTGCTATTTGGATATATATTGAATTTATGGTAATTAGTAGCATGTTTGTGTCAATTAATATTTATTTTTTTTGCACTTTTTTTATAATTGTTATCTTCCTTCTCTCACTTTATTTTTTATTTTTATTGTAGACTTTGTAAATTATTGCGTGTGTGAAAATTGATTTTTTGAAATTCTGTTATCTTATTTTTATTTTTTAACATTTGACAGGAAATTACTTTTTTATCTTAATATATAAAAAAAAATTATTATCTTTTACACTCATCCTTGAGATTGGATCCTTGAAATAGACAACCAGTAATTAGTTTTTTTTTTTTGGTAATTAGTAAGCATGGTTTGATACTTGATACGTGTGTGTAAGTGCATTTGGGAATTATTTTTCTTATCTTACATAAAAAAAATTATTATCTCCTACACTCACATTTTTCAAATGGATCTCACAAATTTTTTTTTTCTCCACTTCAACTTTTTTCTCTCTCTAACTATTATTGGAGCATGAGATAATACTTCTCTTATGCAACATAAGAGAAGTATTATCCTATGTATCTATATACAAGACCAATTTCCTTATATCGGAGGTAAAATTATGTATTTATATAAAAGACCAGTTTCCTGAAATGAATAAACTAGTAAAAATGATGTTAATAACAAGTAGCATCGTAAAAATTGATAATTGGCATAAAACAAAAAGGTACTCGTGAATTTCAAGACCGTCTCCCAATTTTCAAAGCAAGAAGTACAAAGCGAATTAAGATTTCTCATCTCAAAGCTCACATCACATCACATCTCTAAACCCAGCGATTATCGCACCATCCCGCGGACGTGTACAACTTGGAAAATTACCAAAATAACATTAGCCTTAGCATGTTTGGATTATAATTCGCCAACCATGGTTTGATCCAAACCTAAAGTCATACTCAAACACAATCTAACCACGATTTTTGGATCACCAAATATGTTAATAATAGATTTAACTCAAATGAATTTGAAGGCGCAAAGTATAATCCAAACAAGAAACAGGACACTGTAAAATCAAAATCGGTGTCAAAGTAGAGACCAATTTTGAGTTTAAGAACCGAACCTGAGGAGTGCTTGCTGAGCCATGCGCAATTGAGGATCCAATTGGAGAGCATCGTGGTAAGCCTTCCGAGCATCATCGTTCATCTTCTTTTTATCATAGCACTCTCCCAACACACAAAAAGCCCTCGCGTTGTTGGCGCTGAGCTTAACCGACTCGTTCAAATCAGCGATTGCCGAGTCAACACGGTTGTTGGCGCGGTGAGTCGTCGTCCCCAATTTCAACTCGGCTCTCTTGAGAAGCGCGTCGCCACGCTCCGCATCGGTGAGGGACTTAACAGCGAGAGGGGAGAGAGCAACGTCGAGTGAATCGAGAGCGGAGGAACGGAAGCCCTGAAAATCGAGGACCAGAGCCTTAAGGAGGTAGTTGGCGGCGTCCCTAGGGTCCAGCGAGATGGCTCGTTCGGCTTCGGCTATGGCTTCCTTGGCTAGGGTTCGGGATTTGGAGGATCTGGCTCGAGCCAGAAGCTGCGCTCCTTGGACGAAGTGACGCTTCGCTTGAATGTCTGCGCGGTTTCTCAGGCGGAACTTGGTCCACATCTTCTTCGGTATGTCGTGCATGAAGAGGAACGAGAAAGCCATCACCAACGCTACGATGACTTGCAAAACGATGTCGTGCACCATTGAGTCTTTCTCGTTGTTCTCCATTTCAGTTTGGTTTTTTTGAATCCTGAATTGAATCTTTCTCTATGTGAAGGGAAGATAAGTGCAGAGATGAAATTGTTTACTACTACTACTACGTCTACACCCTTTGACTTGGAAGTCTTTTTTAACTTTCGCCATATTTGATTTATTTTTGTGTTTTATATTCCTGGTGTTAAATGAGAATTGAAAAATAAAAAACATGTGGGACACATGTGTAAAAAAAATTAATTGTAGGACCCATGTCAGCACGTAAATCGAAAGATATGTAGGAAAATTTGAGTTCCCATTTATTTTTACCTTTCATTTTAATAGTCATGGAGTAAGCTTTGGTCTGGTCACCTTGGTTATTGAATAGTACTACAATTTATTGAACTTTTTTGTTTGATTTATTGAGTAATGAGTACTACTACAAGATGGAAAAGCTCCACAAGCGTAACCATTTACTAATCCAGTCACAAATTCTATTTTTTCATAAGCCAAAACTTATGTTTAATAAAGTTATGAAGATGAAAATTTATAAGCAAAAGTATTTTGTAATAGATTGTTTGTTTTATTTAAAAAAAAAAAAAACTTTTATGAACTACGATTAAATAAATCTCAAATTAATCTATGGGATTTGATTTTCTCATGTTGCATGAGAATTCAATTCTCATGTTGTGACTCAACTAGTGATGGGTCACGAGAATGCAATATGAGAAAATGTTTTCCCAAAATCTATATGCTATGATAATTTTTAATATTTTTAAATAAGTCACAGTAAGTTAAAAAGTAAACACTTCTTTACAGTCGTAGAAAAAAATTCTAATTAACTTAACAGTTGATTGCATTCAAGAACGCCATTAAAACATTACTTAAAAGTTTTTGTATCCATTTATTAAATGTGGGCAACGTACTAAACTACAAATAGATGTAAAATAAGGGAATATGATTTCATACATAAATTGATAGAGAGAGAGAACGGAAGAATGAGAGAAAAATGGGAATGCTTTTATCTTTCTACCGCAAACAAATCATTTCCCGATAAAATAAAGTTTTAATTTTGATCATTTTCAAACACTTTATTAATTCATGATTATTCTCCAAGGTTTATCGAGTAAAAAATTACTATCAAAATTTACATTTAGCTATAGCAAAAATAGTAATAAAATTTCCATAACTACAAACAATTATCATACTAGAATGAAGTGGCCAACTTGCACTACAACTATAGCATTAAGAGAACATGGTTCTCAACTATATCTTGTACATGTTTTGTCCTAATGATTATTACATGTTCACAGGCTTAAAAACAATCGCACCCTCCAAAGAATTATAGCTTGGAGGCAGCAAGTCACAAGGCACAGGTGCTCGAATATTTAATAGCTCTCAAGCTATAGACAAAAGAGCTTGAGGTCATCATTTATACTTTTCAGCAGTCCAGGACCATGTAGGACACAGGCAGCACTTTATTAGTACCTCTTTTTTAAGTTATTACACTTGATGGCTTTAACTGCCCTTCTGAAAATGGGTTAGCAGGAAGCAACCAATATACAGGGTTGCAACCAAGGGTTCAGGTTACTTGTTAATTAACATTTCCATACAACAGCAACAAATGTCAGCGACAAAAAACCCCAATCATGGGCAGCGTACTCCTTGTGTACCACCCATTTTTATTGCATCCGCTGGTGACTTCAGCAGCTTCTTCAGAGACTCAACTATGCTGGTAAAAGATGGGCGATCAGCAGGTTCACTGCCCAACAAATTAGCAAAAGCATTAGAAAGAAATCAATGCTACAAAATGTAGAAAGGATACCGTTAACAAGGCAAAATAAAACATGAATGATGATCATTTTTTCCTTAAGAGTAAAAGGTTCTCCATAGTCCATATAGAAGGTGGAATTGGTAAGACGCATAAAAGTTCTGTAGTTAAGAACAGAAGAGAAAGCTGCTAAAATCAATATGAAATGAGTCACAAGAAAGAGTTTCAAACTTGTTTTACTCGATGGAAGTTAGCCTGCTTGTTTAATTCTTGGCTTCAATTTTACTAATCCAATATTCAACACTTCCAAAATAAAATTCATTCAATCAACTAACTAAATAGAAACTACCACGAAGTGGAAACCAGAAATAGGCCCAACCAAGCCTAACAATCATCTAAACAAGGTATGCATTGTTCAGAAATTCCAATTGACCAGAAAGATTATCCTACATTGCAAAGCCACTAGAAATATCAAGATTCATATATATATATATATATATATATATATATATATATGAGGTAGGATCCTTTGACACTGGTGTCAAATTTGAATATATATATATGATGATATTTTTTATAACTACATTTTCTATATATATATATATATATATATATATATATATATATATGATTATCTACATTTTTGCCAGGACTAAGGCTTTCAATAAAAAGTTGGACCAAATGGATCGGTTGTACTATAAACATACTGAGAATTGCCAGAAAATATGACATAATTAACACTTACTCAGCCCAACAAGATTCCATGAGGGAGGCCAACACGGGGGAGATGTTTGGAGGGATAGCAAGCCTCCTATTCTGGAATGCGACAGCTCCAACCACCTGAGTGATCACATAAAGATTACTCTACAAAATTCACCTATAAACTTTGCAGGTTTTGTTTTGCCAAGCAGTTGTTTGAAAATATGCAAGTTCAGATTTATACCTCTCCATTAAAGTCCTAAATTAGCAACTTCTTGAAAATGATCCTTATTACCGTATAAATGATCACATTAAATAAAAATAATTGACTTCAAGCATCTGCAATTCAGACCTCAAATACTGAATAAGTGTACCTGGGCATGGCTAAGTCCACTCCACGGTTGTTGTAGAGTCACGAGTTCCCAAAGGATAACTCCAAAACTGTAAACATCAGACTTCTCATTTGAAGGTTCTCCACGAAGAAATTCTGGAGCCATCCACTCAGGCTGAAAATAAAATTAAGAGTTACACACAAGGTGAGGCACGGTGAAGTGAAAGATCAACCTGCAAAATATTAATAGAATGACCCCTTTTATTAAAAGGAATTTGGCTCTATATCAACACCAACATGCAGAACCTACTAAGCCAGATAATACAAACAAACAAATTTGCTCCCTTAAAGCACACCTGAAAAAGCACATTTTTCCTATCCAAAAGATAAAACCAACATCAAACAATTGACAATGATAGATCCAATTTCATTGGTAATCAATCATCTACCTAAAACATGATTATATAATTTCATCTTTAACATACCAACTTGTAAGAGGAAGGTCAATAAGAAGTAACAGCACTCTTGTCTACTTGAGAACCAAGGTTCACTCATGTACAGCAACACTAATTGAACTCTCTTTACTTCAAACTTGAAATTGCTACTCAAATAATTCTTTTCCCCCAAGAAGCAGTGGACGACTCACGAATTAATTGGAAGAGAACAAGAAAACTAAAGTTTTTATCATTATGCTTATGCACATAATCAGTGTGAGAGACTTACTGTTCCAGCAACAGATTTTGATGATAAGAAAGTGTTCGGCTTAAATCTGGATAATCCAAAATCACACACCTGAGCATGAAATGGAAAAAGAAATCATCTACTAGCACAAAAAATTTAAAAGTCTCAAAGAAAAGCTCAACTGCTCAATCAGTTTCATTATACCTTTACGGTCCAATTTTTGTCCACTAACAGGTTTGGGGATTTGAGATCCCAGTGCACAACTGGAGGCTTCAGACAGTGGAGATAATTGATTCCTTTAGCCTGCAATCAGACAAATTATATATTATCTACAAATTAATTTATCGACGTGACAAAATAATAATATCTGGTACAAACCACATCTAAAGTCATCCGTAATCTTCTCCTTGGATCCATAATTTCACTAGGGGCAGGCTTATGTATCAGGCGGAATAAACTACCCCTAAAATAAATGCACCAGTAAACAACAACAGTAAGACACACAAAAATCTTTATGCAAGAAAGTTCATTAACAAAGTCAACTACGAAAGAAGTTGGATGTCTTACCTAGGCAAATACTCTGTCACTATAGATAGATGGGGACATTTTGTAACCGCACCCATGAAGAGCACCACATTTGGATGGCGAACACGTTTCATTATTGCAACCTGAAGCAATGAAGATAACAACATCAATTTTAACTAGCTTCATTTTCCCACTTCAGAGAAGGGAGCAGAGAAGTGAGTTTCATAAAATGAATTCTTGATCTTCTGACGCTCAAACTAGGTATGCATAAAAGAAGGATACAATTTTTAAGTTTGATACTACAAATTGACAGTATTACACAGAATCAACAACTTCCCCCAACAAACCACACCTTGTGATTGTTATAGTGTACAACCAACATAAATAATTAGTTTATAGAATCCAGCATTATTCTAGCTGGAGAAACATGGCATGAAAAAGTGAGACCTGCTATGAGGCACACACTCCTAAAAGTCTTTTAATTTAATTTACAACCATGAGAAATTATTTTCTCACACCACACTCCACCTTCTGCACAACAAATGGTCTGGACAAATCTGATACGTGTAGAAAAAGGTGTCTAGTTCAAGTCTACATAGTTCCAGTGTGGGTTAAGTTAAACTAAGATACTACCACATGTGCAGGCATGAAAGAGTTGTGCATATTTACTTGCTCAAATAGCATATCTCTTACATAGAAAACAACAATGAATTCAAGGTCTGTCGACCGCACAAAGAAGATAAGTGGATGCAAATTGTATACAACCAACTTATCAGCAACTAATTGATACAAGGTCCTGAAGAGATTAAGAGACTTGGAGGATTTGTGAAATTGCATGAGTGACACTCAGCATAATCAGGATTATATATACAACAAAGGGTTTGTGCATATTTACTCATTATCTAATAAAATGTTGCAGTTTTCTCCCATAGATTCATTCTCAGTGGCAGATACCAGAGACTGGCATATTAGCAGGCTTCTACGGAAAGCCATGCAAAGAATAACATTGATCTTTAGTATGTCCAAGACATTTGCAATATGAACACTGGGGACGAATACTGTGCCCGCCACTACCGCGAGCACCAAGGCGAGAAACAAAGGTTGAAGATTTTGAACCCATTTGAGGACCAGTCTCAGAGCACCCTCCAAAGAAGGAACTCATAGCAATCCAATGAAATCTTCCACTACACTGAAGGGATATTCGGATTTGTGAAGACTTGGTTCCGAGCATTATCAAAATCCTTATGTCAAGACTAGGTTCCAAGCATAATCAAAACCCTTATGAAGACCATGAAGACCATGAAGAACAACCACCATATACCTGTTGAAAAGCTTTTACAGCACCTTCTGAAGATCATTACTAATCAAAATCAGCTTAATCTGTTAAATGGTGGTTTGTGCTTTTTTGAGATAGGAAGGCAAGTAATGGTCTGTTACTTAAAGGGAAGCAAGATTGTGTACTGGGTCACAGAGTCGCTGAATACGTCATTAGCATAGAACACTTTGAGCCTATCTCCAGGTTTCATAGCATGACTAGTGGCAACGATAACGCAGAAACAATTTAATTGGTAATCAACTTTTTACCATTCTTGTCGCACACCAGCATCAATATCTTATCCTTCTAGTTAAATGGTTGAAGAAACCTGGACCCAAAAACCACACATCAACAGCAGCATGCCAGTCTAGATAATATTTTGTCATTTAGTTTCTCACAAGTAATGGAAGTAGATCCATAAAATGTAAATGAGATAAGACCCTCTTGGGAAGAACCAGAAGACACATTGGAAGCCATGAGGATGAACTTATAGAGATTGTTGGAAGAAGAGCCTTGTTCGAGCAAGAAAAGAGACCAGACGTCTTCTATAGACAAAGAAACAAGGGCTGAGCAACAAACCCACTATCCAAACAAGGAGATATGGAGCAGATGACCCTAAAACAGAACCAGGAGGAGTCAACGAACCGAGCCAAGGCGGCAGCGGTGTTTACCGATGACGATAAAGCCGCGCGTGAACTACACGTTCCATAAAGAGAGACAACACACGGAGGTGCATGGCGTACCTGCTGGAGCAGGTGCATTGAGGGATGACCGAACTGGGGCCTCCGATGGTGTCGGGGTACCTACTATGGTGGTTGGTGGAAGTTTGGATCAAAGCCCAGCCTTGACAGTCGCTGGAATATGTGACTGAAATGGAGGTTTCAGACCTAAGAGAAGAAGCGGGTTCGAACCCAACCCAATACACCATCTTTGAAGTGATTAAGAAGAGACTTGAGATTACGTGAGATTGCATTGGGAATTGTACTCAGTATACTTAAGATTACGTGTACATCAAACAATTATTTACAATGTGATATTTACATGAATAATAAATGGGAAATGTTTTCCTTATATTATTGCATATGAGTTAATTTATATTAATAAAATAAAATTATAAGAGAGATTCAAAAATAATTGGAAAGAAAAAAATAGAGATGGGACCTACATTTATTATGTGTGTATAGAAATTTGATTTATCTCATATTAAATGAGATAAAATAACCCATAATAAATAAGAAGAAAGCATTTTGTAGAATGATCCAATGTTTTACTTGAGGAACAAATCTTTTGTACTAGCATGTACATCTTTTAAAAAAAAAAGTAAAAAATTGGGATTTGGAGAAAAATAAAAATAAATATGGTGGTTTAAATGGGATAAAAAAAATTCCTTTTTAAAAAGAAGAAGCACCGAATTCAATGTTACATTAATTCAGTGCTCGTGTAATATTCAAGATTTAATTAATATTTAATGGGTTTATTATCTATCATTTAACATGATCACACAAAATTTCTTACACACACAACATTTTATGAGGCCTGTAGCAAAAAAAAAATTCTGTCACGCAAAACGAATCTCTATAACATAACATAGTCACTTTTCCTACGACATAACTCTTATAAAACCCATATTTAACACTATGTAAATTCCAACAAAAGGCACCATGAAAGCGGGAAATGGATTCTTTTATGTTAAAAAAAAACTTAGTATGATTATGTGAGAAGATTATAATCATTGAAAGGTGAATTAATGATTATAATTTTATAACTACCCATTCCAGTATTTTTTTTTTCTCTTTTCTTTTATCATCATTGATCCACCTTTATATCACCTTTATATGATTATAATTTCTTACACTCATGTCATGTTTTTATTAACACTAGATAATCTAGATACAAGAATGCACTATTGACGAAGGTTTGGACTAATTTGGAAGAGGTTGGATTAAACATTCATGAAGACATTACCAAAAAAAGGAAGAAAAAAAAAATTTGATGCCGAAACATGAAGTGTGATGTGAACGTGTATAATTTTCATTAATAAATATGGATCCCTCCTCATATAAATATATCCAAAAATAAATTCCTCCTGTCAAGATAAAAACGTCACAAAAATAAAAACACGCGTAATTTTCATAGGCATCATAGTACACTTGTTTAATCCATTTTTGGAAGACTAACCTCTCTCAAAAACTCTTTCAACAGATCATCATCGAAATCCTGAACTGCTAAAACCTTGACAGCAACGTCCTGTAATTTTAAAACAATGGATAAATGCACCAAAATGAGAAAAAATAAAAATAGAAACAATAATAGGCTGTGTATCCAAACAGTATATTCAAGGAGCCAATACTAGTTGCGTCCGTGGTTAAATAAAATCGAGTCATCTCAGCTGCTAAATGTCAATCATGCAATCAACTATAATAAAACACATAAAGAAACTAGAGACTATAAAGACATTACAATGCAACATTCATGAACTTAGATGTGCATAGAATACAGCAGATTTCATAATGATGAAAGGAAGTGCACATTATAACACTTACTGATCCATGCCATTCGCCACGGTACACTGTCCCAAATGATCCTGCATAGAGAAAAGAGCAGCAAAATTTAGAGACATCACACGTCTGTAATGTTCCTTCAAAAGGAAGCAGGGGAAGCAGAAAATTACCAGCACCCACACGCTCTTTGACTCGTAAGTCATCCCATGATATCTCAAGCCAGTCCATGGCAAGTGATGGTTCAAGATTCAAGTATCTAGGAATATTCCCATCACAGTGGTTTTCAAGTCTATTGTCTACCTGTTCCTCTTTTGAAAGGCTGGATAAGCTCAGCACGGATTCCTCGAAGTTACTTTCTATCCCAGAACTTCCCTTTACAATGATCTCATTTTTGGAAGTTTCTTGTACTACAACTGAAACTTTACCAAGCCTGGGATATTCATGTAATGATGCTTCCATGGCTGCTTCATAGATAGAAGGAAAAATTAAGCAGCCTAGAATTGCACATTCCTTGTCATTATCTTTCAAGTCAAAATGAATTAGAAGGTGGTTCAGTACCTCCACAAGTTTGGTCAACGACAGCATAAATGGAGCCCTTACTAATTTTAACCAAATCAGTTTCTTTAACTTGTTGATCTTCATGTACACGGCCTGTAAGAGATTAACAACTAAGAACAACTTTAGAATAGGAATAAAATGAGCTCTGCAAATTAAGATTTATTAAAATAAAACTATGTGAGAATAGGATTCCCTGTCCTCAATGAGTGTCAATCTTAAATTTCAGAACCAGCCATGTTCCACAAGCTCGAGAAGGAAAAAACCAAAGCATCTTTAAATCCATGAACTGTGAAAATTTATGATTTGGCCAAGAGAGAATGTACGAAAGAAAGATCAAATGTCTTTGAAATAGGCAAAAAATTTCAGGGAATGAAAAATGAAACACGTGGCTCAAGCTTGATTGATGACATAAATAGCTCAATTAATACATGCACACATGATGTTTGTGTGCATCTGCATCATTTGCAAAATTAATTGCCAAAATTTATGATGTATGATTCATACTAAAGAACCCACCCGGTAAAACTATTTAGGCCCTGGGGCCCTACCATAAATAAGGTTTAAGTGATATGCACTTGAATGTCCAAGAATACACCAAGGCTACATAGATTCTGAACTTGAAATGGAAATAGTTCTAAATTAAGTACAACATAGTGACATACCTGAATAAAGGTGATTTTCAGGAATAATAGAACATTGATTGAAACTTAGAGATTGAGAACATGCTGCACCATCCACATATGGCGAGATGGATTCTTTCAAATGAGAAATTTGAAATGGGGAAGGTATGGAAGACACATATGCTCCATTAATTGAGGAATCTGGCCCATGGATATTTCCTGGTTCCCCAACCAGGTCAACTACATATTCCCTGTTAAAAATTAAAGCATATATAACAATAAATCCATGGAAAATATGAAACAACGGCAGGTTTAATAAACTGATCTACAAAATCACAAAAATAAACCAAATGTTCCACAGTGTCAGTAAGTTATCATTGCATGTACAGAAAGATGATAATGATACACTTCACACAACTTAATGTATCTAAAAACTTGCTAAAGATTGCTAAAGCCCAAAAATCCTAGATGAGTATGAAAAGATAGAAAGAAGGAAAACTTGCGGGGACGAAAGAAGGAAAATGGTCAAAACTACTGAAGCGATGCACTAAGATTAACATTAGAGCAAAGCACTTGAGCAGAGACATGTTTGGATTGACATATATGACTTCATAAACTCAAAAACACAAAGCAAAAACGAGAACTGCAAGCGTAGCCATTGCACTAACCTTGAGAGCTGCCTGTCATCCTTAATCTTGACAAGGCAAGACGATCTATGATCTGAAGCACAATACCTACAACCTCGAGCAATACGACACGGCAAACCTATGTAATCTGCCAATCTCTGCATCCACAAAACCAAAGCCATTAACAAACACCCTTCATAGCTAATCCATCCATACAATGACTAAGAAACAAATTCTTCACCTTAAAGAGAATCGCGCGATGCCTACAGAGTCCTGAAGATAAGCTTCCTATGGGAAGCACAACACACTGATGAAAGTTCCTCAACCTCTTACTAACCAACTTCCAGCGCTTGTGTAAATTTCCTTGCTCCACAGGGAACGTACCCCTATAAGAAAAATTGTAAATATCCAATTCAATAATAATAGTAATGAAATTAAACCAGCAAAAGAAAAGTAAGTGAAAAAGAAACATAATATTCTTATCTTACCCCATACAAATGGCAACAAGTTTTCCCAGCTTTTCGACGAGCACCAAGGCGTTCTCAGAAGCACAATACAACTCTTGAGCTCTATCTTGAAGTTCCTTAAGCTGAGAGTCCTCGTGTCTATCAACAAAAACAACCTCCATCAAAGTCTCGCTGGGTTCAACTGCTTTAAGCGCCATCAGAGTCGGCATGCTCTTCCCTTCTTCCTTCACATCATTGCACATCACCCACAAATACGGATTCATTCCCATTATGTTATAAAAACCGTCTGATATCTTGTCCGTGTACGACAAACACCCACTCACCTGAAAAACCAAAAAAAAAATAAAAAATTATATATATAATAAGAAAATTTTCTACCACCTCATGTGTCGTTTTGTTTCGTTTCGTAGTCGTACCCATAAACGATGCGAAACGGATTCGGCATCCCAGGTTTCGAGTCCAGCGTCGAGATTGAGAACAGGCTCGGAGGCAAGGCTTGCTAAGAAAGTGAGCCTCTTCGCCAACGCTAGTTGCAGGTAGTAGCTTTCTTTATACTTCTGCGCGTAACCCACTTTGTTGCGATTATCATCCTCCTCCTCTTCTTCTTCTTCTTCTTCTTGTTCTTGTCTGTGCCTTCTTGTTGCCTCGACGGTGGAGACTCTAAACGACGACGTATCCTCTTTGGTAATGTCGCTGCCAAAAGTGCCGGTGCCATCCAACGTGAACAGGCTCCCGGCGTAGCTGCTCCCGCTTGACAACCGCTGCAGCGACACCTGCCTGTCGACGGAATCCTTGACAGCAACCGTCTCCGACGATGGCGCCGGTGGAAGCAGAAGCTCACGGTCCGCCTCATCCTCGTCCTCGCGGTGGGAAAACGGTTTAGGAAGGTGACCCGATCGGTTACGATCCCCTTTTTTGTCGGTCAACCAATCACAGAACGCGGCAATTCGCTTGTGCTTGACAGGAAACTTCTCGCCGGCGGCGAAGAGGTCCGATACGGCAGAGTGTTTACCCGAGGAGAAAACGACATCGTCGTTTGCAGTGGTGGCGGGAGTGTGACGACGACTTGTCGTTGACAGGAACTGCTTTTTCGATGTGTCGCTTTCAACGCCAAAAGTATCTGATGATTTGATTGAGTTGACGAATTTGTTCTTCTCGTGATCTAATATCTGCTTCGAAGATTCATCCAACCCTCGTTCCGGAAACTGTCTCGGGAAAATGTAAGTAGCCCTGTGAGGCATCACTCAATCACCGTGATCTCTAACCGTTTTTTTTTTTTTTTCCTTAACCACCCACCCACACGAACCTACCCCTTTCTATGGTGATACACGCACTCACGTGCAAACCACTATTCTCCGTCTTCGTCGCCGTCGTCTCTGTTTCCTCAACCTAAACGGAAAATATTGGATTGTATATGTATCTATTCACTGACCGTACAAGCACAACCTATAACAGTCACTAGATCGTAGAGTATGGCTTCTTCTATATGAAACGAGGAAACTGCACTATACTCTTAAAGTCGCGGAATCAATGCGCGACTCCTTTCAAATCTAGTATATGTGCGTCGAAACTCCACGCCGAGTTTTTAGAGAGCGATTAAACTCTCTGTAACCGACGAGGAAATGAAAGTTGGTAGTACTAGTATTTTAATATACTAAAACTAAAACTAAAACACTGATTTGAGAATTCGGATTTCAGAGGCGGTGGAGAGTGTCTCTCTGTGTGTGAGAGAGAGAGAAGGAGAGAGAGAGAAAGTGAAGAGGGTGAGACTGGGTCTAAAAATCGGTGCGGGCTATGGTTGGTTGGCTGGTTGTCTGATTGTGACGACGCTGTATTTTATGCAGAAGAAAGAGTTGTTATCCCACTTGAGAGATCATGGAAAATTGCAATGTACGGGTAATCGAAAAAATATAAAGAAAGTATGCTAACGTGCGCTGGAGGAGTGAGTGCACACACTTCGCGATAACACGACACGTCAAATTAGTGGCCAACCGCCTCGCGACAACACATAAGCAAAGAGGTGGGCATAATGTACTGTACTTTTCCTTTTTTATATTTTTTGGTTACAAATAATGTACGGTAGTTAACCACGTACCGAAGCAAGCTCCCTCAGCTCAAGTTCTGCTTTAACACAATTACTTGTTTGTAAAGGATTGAATTTTATATATAAAAAAAAAATAGTAACTCATTTGGCGCCAAATTAAGTACGTAACGGTAAAAATATGTATTCAATTTTTTTTACTATAATTTTTTTTTAAGAGGTTTAAAGTCTTAATTTTGAAACTCACCTCGAATCAATTTAGTTGTGAAATGATGATTCAATTGGAATATCTCAAAAATAAAATTGAATATTGTGGGATTTAATTTTATTTTTAGAAGCTTGAACTCATCTAAAAACATATTTAAAAGTTTAATTTGTATTAAAGTCTTTCAATATGTTAATAAATAAATTTAAATAAACCTGGAAAGGCTTTATCGTGTGGGTGTGTGTTTGCTGTAAAGGCTTTTTTGATTACTATTTCTGGCTTGAAATCTTAATTGATTTTCTTCTTTCTGGTCCTTTATTCACTTGGTCTGCGTGAATCTGTCTATTTCCTAATCTAGTCGATGCTTTCCTACTTATTTTTTGGCTAGAAAGATACTTGACCATGCATAGATTTTCTTTCCCTTTTGTATGGTTTGCATTATTGTCCTATCTTTGGTTTAAGTTTGACTGTTAAAATTAGAAAGACTTATCATGAACTTCAAGTTTTATTGCAGTTTATTTTTATTTTTTTTGGTAAATATATTGCAGTTTATAATTTGTATTGATTAGTTACTTATATGAAGGCTTAATTTGTATCAATAATTATTTGTTGATTGTAAAGAGCTTATTCTCTTTGATCAGAAGTTTAAATTCTAAAATTAAAAAAATGTAAAAACAAAAAATAGTTAAATATCTGATGATTAACCTTTTTTATAATCTCTTTTCAGTAAAAAATTTGTTTTGACATCTGCATTATGCTATACATGTCAGACGGAATTGTAGGGGTATATTATTTAGCAACTGCATATGTGGAGAATATTCGGATGGGGGATGAACGGTTGAATGATTGTTTAGTGCCATATATTCAAAAATTTTACTACTAACTTATTATTCATCACATCACCATTAAATTAAAGAGAGAGTGTTAAAAAGTTTTTGAAGAAAGAGAAAATATTAATCTAATGATAATTACATAGGTAGTAAATTGGTAGTGGAAAATTTTGGTAGTGAGAATATCTCTCCTCATTATTTCAACTCAAACCTATAAATTTTACAAAATTTGAACGTTAACAAATGATTCATGGTTGAGATGTTAACATTATTTTGCAAAGTATCGCAAAACCTCTTGGTTCATATTTGTAAGCCGGTGGCCATTTTCTAATGTATATAAAATGTTCTAAAAATCATTTATTGATGTATATATAGATTATGAACATTATACGTCATACTGAATATGCTTACTAAAAATTAAATCCAAAACTAAAATGCATATGCTCGATATCATACATGCTAAAAGCAATCTTGATCAACCGCGTGCGCGCCTTATGAAATAAATATGGGTTTTATATTTATTATGTTATAGTAAAAGTGATTGTGTAATGTTATAGAGATTTGTTTTGCGTGCCATATTTTTTTCTTTCTTTTTTTTATTTTAAAATGTGTAGGCCCCACAAAATATTATGTGTGTAAAAAAATTTGTTGTGTTATGTTAAAGGAGGAAATGAAAATCCAATAAATATATGTCCAAAAACTTGAGTCCAAATGCTTGGAATATGCCAGGCAACCATGACGTACGTTTACGTATAAAGTGAAAATTGCCATTATTTTGCAACAAAGTTTCAACTAAAATGCTGATCCAAATCATGACGAAACAAGGCTTTTTTTTTCCTCTCATTATCTTTGAATATATGACTAATTTCTTCTAGAGCATTAATTTGATCTAGACTACATTGAGATAAAATCAGTGGCGTAGCCCGGGAAAAGAATAAGATTCAATTAATAAAAATTAGTTAGTCTCAATATTGTATTATATTTAAAAATCTAACCAAGATTATATTATAATTTTTTTTAAAAAAAATATGTAATATTTTTAAAAATCAACTGATGCCAAGACACCAGTTGGCCACCAAGTGACGACGCCACTAGATAAAACTTGTCAAAATAGAGCTTAGTTCGTTATTTGAACCACATTTTATAATTATGTATGACAAATCAAGTATAATTATTAAACTTCTTATTTAGTTTGTGAAAAATTAAGTCATATTTTATTAATATTTTTAGTGTTAGGAGATATAATTAGTGTTAGCGAAATATGGAATTATTAAAATAATTTCATCCAATGACTTAATTTTTTGGACTGAATTAGTTATTTACATATTATCAGAGTTCTAGTTATCACTTGTCCCTTATTCTATTAATAAAAATGATTAAATATCATAGTTTCTTAGCAAAGATAGGATAGGTATATTAGAGAAATAAAATTATTAAATCCTACATGTGAAGAAATATGTTGGGAGAATATAAAATAACATCACACAATAAGTTAAGTTTTTGAGTTAAATTGATTCTTTACGTAAAATAATTCAAATATTTTCATTCAATAATTTAAAGTTTTTGAAAAATTGATTGCCTAATATGATATCAACACCCTCATTCAATTCAAGTTGAATTTAAACGCAGAAGTAACTAACAAAAGGGGGTTGAGAGAGTCTGTGCATATATAAGAAATTTTACTGTTTTGATTTAAATGAAATAATATCTTAAACAAAATTATGTACCAAAAACAAATATCATAACATAATTTAAATGCGACATAGCTGACGGAGGATGTTATTACATATATTATGTCTTAAAAAATATAAAATTGATAGCATATGAATTCACAATATTAGTAAGGGTATCATAAAAGATATATACGTGTGTGTTAAATTTCACTTATATATATATATATATATATATAAGTATGATACTTTGACACTAGTGTTAAATTTTAAATTTGACACCTCATCTGATAGTCATTAGATCAAAAAAGATCGAACAACTCTGATTTGTAAATTGCAAGCATGTGATATCATTAATTTTTTTTTAATCTAATAGCTATTAGATGAGGTGTCAAATTTAAAATTTGACACTCATATCAAAGAATCTTAAATCAAATGCGGTTCAATATATATATAGAGTGAGAGAGAAGCATGCTAATATTATAATGTATGGCTTATCTGCTTGGTTCAATGTACTGCTGAACCAAGTGCGGTTCATTTTGGAATTAAACTAAGAAGGGAATGTGGTCCTCGAATGCGAAACAAGCACCAATCAGAATAAGACTAATAATTAATAGCTAAGTATTTCAACAAATTACCATAAACAGTCATTTTGATTCGTTAACAACGCATTTCATATGCATTGACTTCAGTGGCAACGGGATGTTCTGTTGTTCCAACCATAATGCAACTTAGTGATTGTACTGTAGCTTTTATTTTTTATTTATTTGGGGGGGGGGGGGGGCTACAGCTTTTATGAAATGGCCACCGTGAAGTAGGTTTATATATAAAATTATGGGTTTATTATTTATTATTTAATATGATTATAAAAAATTTCATACACAAATAACATTTTGTAGGACCCGCAGCAAATAAAAAATAAAAAATTCCGACAAGTAAAATGAATTTCTATAACATAACACAATCATTTTTCTTACAACATAACTCTTATATAACTCAAAAATTATCCACGCTCACGTGATGGGACTATCTTCTAGAGACAGGAGGAACATGTCGAGATGACAGAGGATTTTCTACAAAAAGAAAGGAGTAGAATATTTTTGACTTTGTCCTTCCTTTTTACAGAAGGGAATGACAAGCATATTTAAAAAAAAAATAAAAATTAAAAGAAATAAATAAAAGTACATTTTCTGTTAATTTGAATTACAATATCTAGTAAATTTAATAATATTTGTTCAAAAAATAATAAATAAACTCTCACTTGAATATTTACTCTCTTTTTTAAAATAAAATAAAAAACTTTATTAGCATATTTTAATATAAAATTATTCTATTCGCACCCACTTTCTTGGAAATGTAAACTGATAATAATACTTTTCGTTTATGGGAGTCACATACTTATAAAAAAATATTTCGGTGATAATTAGTAACTGCATAATCATTATGACAATATAAAGCTTACAGTAAAGTATATAGGAAATGACAATTTTTGCAAATATTTGATAAATTAGTTTATATTTATCCAAAATATATTCAATTATTCAATAACGTTGACGTGAATAGAAAAATAAAAGGGTAAATAACATTGAACCACCCTCTACTTATCGGGCGTTTGGTAGCCAGCATTTTGTCAGTAAATTGATTTTTTCAAAATTTTAAATTTTCGGATATTATCGTAAATTGGATATTTTCAATATATTCTTGAAAATTAAGATTCCTGGGGAATTTTTTTTTTCTCCTCTACCAATTAACTTCATTCTACTATCAAATTATAACTTCATAAACATATTAATAGATTTAAGATAAAAATATACTTATACTCATCCTAACACCAAATCTCGTTGCTCTAACCACATTTCACCAGTTAATGTATTTGTTGTTAACCATTACCTATCAGTCTATCACCCATAACCATTCATCACTAGTAACTACTAGATACAGCCGGCCATTAAATTCTCTATCGTCATACTTATATTGTCGCGCCAATGTAGGAGAAAGTAAAAAAAGAACACAAATTTTGTTGTTCTCTAAACCAAACCCTTGTTCTCTATACGACCATGACACCTCTTTCACTTTGATTTGAGTTGAGGTTATTTTATTTCTTCATTTTCTCTCAAAATCTCTTTTCATCTATAGAATTCACAATCACATCTCTCTCGATTAGGATTTTTCCTTATATATATAATTGATTTTAGGGTTTCTGTTCTCATCATTCATGTATTGCTTAATTTCAGTTGAGTGTTGTTTTTTCCATTAACATTCTTTCAAAGTTAACTTGCCTTTTATTTTTATTTTTTCTCAGATTGTCTATATTTTTTTTTTTTTTGGTTACAGATTGTCTATATTTTTACTTGTACATAATATGTCGATGGGGAGTTGAGAATAGTGACCAACAATTAGGTGATGATAGAAGAAAAAGGATAATTTTGTCATATAATTATAAAATATGTTTAATTTTTCTAATTTAATAGTAATTCTTTGGATCGAAAATGTAGGGTGATCTTTTAAAAATGACCGTAATTTTATGAAATTTAGCCAAAGAAAAAGAAGTATATGGGTAGATTTACATTAGGGGCAGGATATCCCGATAGGGATAGGTTATTCCGCCTATTTCAATTTGCCTACATTTACCTACCCTCTCAATATTACAATTTCATCTGAGAGGTATGTAAAGGTAGGCAAAATAGAAGTAGGCAGAATAAGATATTTAGAGTTGCGTCTCGTTTCTAACAGAGTACAAATGCATCCACACTATCAATGTTCATATCAGAAAAATTAGATGCTAATATTGTTATTAAGTGAATATTATACAGATACACATAATATAAAATCACCATTTTTTTTCTGTTTTGGTTATAAAAAGACGCAGAAACAAAAATCATCAATGTTTCAGCACGCAGGGGAGGAGAGAATAAGGGTGAAGTGATAGGCAAAAGTAGGAAAATTAAAAGTAGATAGAATAACCTATCCCATATATATATATATATATATATGTAGAGTTCATATGAAATTATATAAAGAATGTCTATACTTTTGCCACGTGTCAGCATTATGTCATTTTAACTGGGCAGCCCAGTGAGAATAGTTAACCATTCAGACGTTGACACGTGTCCAGTCCATTTTTGCTTATCAGACCAACAGGATTGTGACGTAGTATTTTGATAAATTTTTTTTCAAACGTGACAATCAAATAAATTTTTACCTAAAAGATAACAATATGTTCATCGTCCCCATTGACGTTGCCCCTCCACCCTTACCCGGGGCGACTCTATGAGACTTGGGGACAATTCATGTGTTCGACTGATATGTGTTGTCAATTGAATAAGAAATATGAGACTATTTTCAACAAGTACTCATTTAAATATAAAAAAAAAATAACAATTGCATTAAAAAAAGTTGGGTTGCAAAGTAACATGTGTTATTTGGGTAAAATTTTCACTTTTCAAAATCAATTAAATAAACTCCATAAGTGAAATTGATTACAAGACAAATAATATTTTTTTCTATTCTTTAGGAATGTTACTTTCAAGTGCGAAACTCATCAACTTTTTACAAAAATAACTATTTAAACTTCAAAAATACTGTAAATTACTAACTAGAAAAAATTATTATTTTTTAAACTTTCTTTTAAAATATCATTTCAATCACAAATCAATTTTTGTATCATCAATTATTTCAAAGTTAAATCTGTTAACGCCAATACTTAAAAAGAATAAATATCTTTAACTAAAATTCAAAACAAATGAAGCTTAAATATTTCAGTACTTCTTTTAAAAAAGATATGTACTTTTCTAAAAAAATTACAAACTATATTAAATAATAAAAGTCACAATTAAAATAATTAATATTTTATTATTTAATTTATAAAAAACAATTCGATATTATTATTATTATTATTTATGAAAAAATATTTATGTTTTTAAATAACATAAAAAAGGACAAATACTAATCTCATCATTTATTTAAAATAATAACGAGATAGATTAATAGATTTCATCTAATTACGGAGAATTTTTTTGATGTAACAAATATAGGTGCGGGGGAAGTTTTTAAGACTTAAAAAAAATTATACAAAAAAGTATGTATTAAAATATAAATTTTTTTCCTTTCAGTAAAAAGAAATATTGAGTTCGGTACTTGCATGATTTTTTGACCCTTATGGCCCTTATTTAATAAATAATTACTAATTTGACCCTCATTTAAAATTAATACGAAAATTTAACCCCTCCAAAAAACATAACATCAATCTGCCCCTGTTTGACCGTTGACCACGCAGTCTACCCGGATACACACTTATGTACCCGGGTATTTTTTGAATTTTCTGACCTACCCGGATAGATAGGTGTTTTTTTGCATGTAACCCAGGTACATAGGTGTGTACCCGGGTAAGTGTCGACCATTTTTGAGAGAAACGCATACATCTAGCATGGTGGACTTGGCTGCTGTTAATGAGATGAAATCTAGCATGGTTGACTTGGCTGCTGTTACTGCTGAGTTGAAGCTTGAATCTCGTCGATCAAAGGTGCATCTGATAAGGAATATATGTTATTATTAATTATTAAAAAACCGTTCTGTTTATTTATCCCTTTCCTTGTAAAGTTGTTGTTATTATTAATAATTTGTTCTATATTTTAGGAGGCGCACAAATCAACTGAACTTAGAATAATAAAACTGAGGTTGATAACAGCTTTAATGGATGTGCCATGTATCATTCTCATATTTTTAATTGAATTACTCATCGGTCAAAATATTTATTGTGAAGGTGCTGGGAAGGTTATCTAGTGTACTGGGAAGGCACTCTGCACAACAAAGAGCATGGACCGTGTGTACTGGGAAGGTTATTTAGTGTGTTGCTCTGATTATGTTTTCTTTTTCTCTTTTTTTGTTTTCTTTTTTTTGCTGAAACAAACAGCATGGAACGTGCGTACTGGGAAGGTTATCTAGTGTGTCTACACTTGCATAGTACTGAAAATTTTTCACTAATTACCTTGCATCGCAATCTGTTTGACTTTGTAAATTGGTTTATGAAACCAAAAAAATTATCGGATCCCTTATAAGCAACAGGGAGCACAAACCAAGACAAGGCAAGCAAATTAGCAAAGGCCACGATAGCTATGCTTGAGATTTGTCGGCTTGCAACCACGGTCACGAGTAGGACCCAATTGTGGATTTCAAAGCACAAAGCCTATTAACTTTAATGTTCACTGCATTCGCATAATTAATTGGACGGTTGTCTTACGACAATTTGTTGACTCACTCTTATCTCTTATCCGATTGTATAATATTTTCATGGATACATTATTTAAGTTACTTACTAGTTATTATAGGTTTGCAAACCAGTCACGAATTGGACCCGTGAAGAGAGAAAAAGTGCAATAGGATTAGGACTCAGTCATGGATTTCAAAGCACAGGGCGTGTTAACTTTAATCTTCACGGATTTCGCTTACTTGATTGGACGGTTGTCCAACCACTATAATTTTTTGGATTTCTTATTTGGGATCACTTAACGTATATTGTTAGAGTACATATTAAAATAAGAGAAGATATTTGCATCATCAAAAAATTCACTGTTAATTTAATATCTATCTAATTGTCATTGCATCAGTATTTTTTTTTTCTTTAAATTTTTTTAACATTTTTTTAATCCAATAATAATTAAATAGATAGTGAGTTAGTAATATTCTTTTAACAAGTAATATTCTTTTAATAGTAAAAATATTCTCTCTTAAAATGAATAGAGTATTTATTACTTTATTTTAAAATAAAACATGTTTTATATTTTTAAATATTAAACATTTTTTTAGTTCCTTAACACGTGCTTTGGACTCATATTAACAAAATATTTATTGATTACTACTTTTAGAACACTGGTTAAGGAAATAAAAGTAACAATTATTTAGAAAAATTATTACGATATTTTGGTGGATACAATTTTCAAAGTGAATTGTCAATTCTTTTTAACAAAGGTTATTTTAGATGTAATTGTTTAAAATTATGTTAAATATAAAAATAGTTAATGAAATACTTGATGAGTATTATATCTTTAAAAAAGTATAAATATTGAAATAATGCCAATACGAATTAGAAAGACAACTATTTAACATTATTCCTTTAATAGTATTTTATAAAGATATTGAATGTTCTTTAATAAGTGCTATCAATACAGTAATTAACATTTTAATTTTGGAGTATATATTTATATTTCCTTTATTTGTATGACTAATTTACCCGTTGGTAGGGCGAAGAATATGGCACTTGGAGACAGCCTTTTCAGTTAATTGACTTGGGTGTCCAATTTAATGAATTAGAGTCTTACTTGTTTTGAGAATGTCGAATATGAGAGACAGATTAATCAGTAATTCATCAGCGTACATATCCATCTTTAATCAATGATTATTATGTTCAATATTTAGAGCGGACTTATCAAAAAGTAATTTTTATCTCTTCCTTATTTTAGAAGTGCATTTTACAAAAGCTAAAGCTATTTATGATTTTATAAAGGGATAAATTATTCTACCTATCGTTTTTTTTTTGTCTACTTTTGTTTATCATCCTTCAATATCGTTAGATCAGAATCTGAATAGAAGAGAGAAATGAAAAATATAATTAAAATTCTGATCTAACAGTGTTAAAGAGTGGTAGACAAAGACAGAAAAATGATAGATATAATAAAAGCAGATATCCAAAAGAATTAAAAATGAGAAGTGATTTAAAAAAAAAAAAAAACATCTTTTGGAATAAAAAATGCCTATCCAAATGGATCCTTATTCTTTTGGAAACATAGGTTGTACTTTCTTGGAACATAATTTGGAATTTATTGTTCTTGCTAATAGAGTTGTCAAGTGTCAGCAATGAGGCCCTGATTAATTGTTTGATTTTGTTTCATTAGTGGCCTTAAGCCCGGTATTCATTTCACATAGTGGCCTAAGCTCGGGGCTTTACTTACAGATGGGTCGCTTTCAAAACTTTTTGAAGTATACCTCTAACCTTTTTGCTATAAAGTTCAGGCCACAATTTGTCCCATCTTGTACCCAGGCCCACTTAACCATTCGACATTTCCTGAGGTCAAAAGAATGACTCGTGTGAAAATGCACCTCAGTGGTGGAAAAAAAAAGCCTTTATTACACTTGTGATGAAAATTTTCCCTTCAACAACGATAAATGCCCAAATAAGTACCTATTAGTATTTATCATCCCCTATGATGAGGATAACCAACAAAGTGACAAACCCAACTCAAACCTCATTAAGATTTAAGACCGGCCATAACTGTTGTGAAGCCCCAAATAAGAACCGAAAAAATATGGAAGATAGTAAGGGAAATTAGGACAATTCTATTATGGGTGACAGTAATCACAAATATAGATGGATATCAAAGAAGAAATCTGTGCAAATAACTTAAAAAACACACCAATATAGAATAAGTTTATACCCTGACTTTCGAGTCAATACCTTTTCATAAATAATATTCACTTCTAAACTTTTATAATTTCTGATTTCTCCCATCATAAAATTAGAAATAAGACTTTTGGAATGTATACATTATAATGTCCATATCGAATAAGATGTCATCAATCCCTATAACTTAATCCATATAATTTCACTTCAAAAGGGCTATTTCTTTAGATAATTTACAATACATATTAATGATATTAATATGGGTTGAAAACAATGTTCGTTACATATGTATAGTAATTAGATCTATCAATCATCACGTATATCAATAGAGCCAATGAGATCAAGTATATATGTATAACATGAAAATTATATCTAATGTGATCTAAACATGCCTTTTTCTAACTTATCATACTCTATTACCATGACTAAACAAATGAGCGAGAGCTACTATCCTACACTTATAACTTAGTCCATTACATGACATCGGAGATCTAGAACCCATAGAGAGGAATATGCCATACCTTCGGCATCACAGGCATATATGTACTGGACCGGGACCAATGCACCCCTAGAGAAAGAGGAGGAGAAATGAGAGACAGAGGAAAAAAGAGAAGAGAGAGTAGGACCATGGAATTATTTTTCCAGCATCACTCGATGAATATGAAATTATTTTCCCTCAAAGGAAGGAAACATCCTTTTTTGTTTTTTTTTTTAGGAATTTATTTTTCTCATGTTGCATGAGAAAACAAACCATTTTTATACATACTATAAAAAGGTGTGTCACTCATTTTTTATTTTTTTAATAGATGAGACCCATACTTGATATATCTATGACACGAGATTAAAATTACATAAGATTTATTTTTTTATTTTTATTTATTTTTTATTGCTAGAAAGTTATTTTGAATCCTTCTTGACTTAGACCTGTGTCTTGGAGTGTCATTTTATTTTGAATCCTTCAAGACACCTTGGGCAACGAACTTAAGACCCACCAGAGTCAACACTTCACAATAAGACCCAGAGTCAACACTTCACAAAAAACAAACAAAAAATCCTAAATTTTAGTTCAAAATTGTTTTTAGGTCAAAGATGATCATATTTATAATTATATTTTTATGATATGACCAATTTAAAAATCGTTATTACCCATCTCATCCCATCGCATCACAATGAATGTGCCATTCCTATTGGGCCTCAGAGGGGCAAGCCTCGTAAATATCACAATCATTAGGGTCATTTTACCTCCCTTTTCGTAATTGCTGTGTTGTCATTCTCCTTAACCTTCTTCACTCCCTTCGCTCTTCGTGTCTTTCTTCAAAATCGCCCTCACACTCAGTCTCAGACACACTCCCAAATTCAAACTCCTACTAGGGTTTGTGTTTCGAACATCCCTCGAATTATCCCTGTAATGCATCGGAAGCCCCCGATTTTATCATGGAGCCAGCAATGTACGGACACGCTAACCCCATGACCATGCCCGGACAGATCGGAGACGGCGAAAACGACGACGGCTCCGGCGAGGTCGCCATCGACGGCCACCACCACATTCAGTACGAAACGCATGCTCTTGAAGAAGGTAGCGGTGGAGTTGGTGGTAGCGGCGTCATTGAGGATGTTAATTCCGATGCTGTATATGTTTCTGGCGACGGTGGTGGTGGAGACCTTGAATTTTCTTTTCCACGATGCGACGAGTCTAGCCAGCTTACGCTGTCGTTTCGTGGTCAAGTTTATGATTTCGCTTCTGTTACACCTGATAAGGTACGGTTTTCCTTAGTCACCCGAAGTAAAAGTAAGATTTCCCCTTTTTTTATTATTATTTTTTGCTGATTCGATTTTATTTGTTTGGAAGATCGACCAAACGATTTTATTTGTTTGGAAGATCGACCAAAGTGCCACTCTTGAATTTTTTTTTTTAACCAAATAACACGCGGATAGTACTCTTATCAGACTGTCACATGAAGTAATTCACTATGATTGGTATCACTGTCACGTGAAGTAATTCACTATGATTGGTATCACTGTCACGTGATGTAATTCACTATGATTGGTAGCAAATTATGTTCGTCGATGATTTTGTGACACATGACAATGTTCGCCAATAATTTTATGACACATGGCACATTTTCGTAATAGCTGATTGGATGTAATTAGCTACTAGTGGTAGCACGAAATCATTGGCAAACGCCGCTACTAGTCGTAGCGAATTACGTCGCGTGTGATAATATGGTAAAAGTAATGTTCGCGTGTCATTTGGGTAAAAAATTTGTCAAACAGTAGCAGCATTGGTGGTCACTGTTCCTATTTTTTTAGTAATTCAAGGTTGAACCAAAAGGATTGTAAAGTTCCTTTTGGTTGCTCGAATGGGCCCAAGCAGCATGCAAACGAAGAAAATTGATTGTAGTTTCATCTATTGCCTTCAAGTTTTTGTTCATTCACCTAAATGCACGAATAGAGCGTTTTAATTATTTATTTATTTAGTTATATTTGAAAATTTAAGAAGGAGGAACTTTTGATGCTTTGATAACAAAATCCTGCATTTACATGATAGGTACAAGAGGTATTGTTACTGTTGGGTGGATGTGAACTATCTTCAGCGGGTTCGGCAAGTGTGGATACAGTGCCTCAACAAAATCAGAGGGTATTTTCTGATAGTAGTAATGCTACTCACAAGCACATGTATTAACAGCACTTTACAATTTACTATATAGCTTAGATAATTATCACCTGATACAAGGTACTTACCACCCGACATTAGCATAATGATAATTTGTCATTTGTATATACATTGAAGTTAGGTAGTAAATACTGATACCGGATTATAATTATCTTAAAGCTACATTGTGAGCAGTCCTAGGCAGTAAATACTTCTACCAACCTGCAGTTTGCTAGCATTCGTTAATTTTTTTTGTAAATAAGTTAACTTCTGGTGGAAAATATATTGATATCAGGCGATCGTTATCATGAACTACCTGGTGAAAGGTAAAGTGATGCGCATGTGATGTGAATGCAAGTGTGTGAGTAGCATTGATGTTCAATTGCCCCTTGCTGAGTGGCATTCTCTAATTCTTTTGGTCCTGCTGCAGGGTTCGATGGAATATCCTGCAAGATGTAGTCAACCACAGCGAGCTGCCTCATTAATTAGGTTCCGGAAGAAGAGGAAAGAGCGATGCTTTGATAAGAAAGTTAGATATGGTGTACGTCAAGAAGTTGCACTCAGGTCTGATAATTAACGTACCAGGATTTGTAATAGAAAATTATTAGTATTTAGATTGAATATTTTGAACCCAAAACAAAGTTGTTTACAGTCTGAGGTTAAAAGTTGGTGCTGCTTATATGACAGATCCATCATGTGAATGATGATTAGGAATGAGTTTGCTTCTTTAAACCAATTTATAGATAAGTGGTAGATAGAATATGATTGAGATTATATATATGTTTATATATATAAAAGAAAAGATCTGGTAGCAGGCTGACCTCTGGGCTTCGTTTTACATAGAATTGTGTTGGGCTTCAGGTTTCATTTGTCATAGAATTGTGTTCAGCTTCAGACTTTTTTTTTTAAATTGAATTGTGTCATATTTTAAATAGAATTGTGTCGGGATTTGAGCTTAACTCTTTGGAAACTAGTAAAATTATGGCCCAAGCTCAGCCGTATTGGCAGTTCTTTTACAGAAATATTAGCTTTAAAGTCTTCTCTCATTTTAATGTAGATTGTGTAGTTAGTGGGTCTGGAAGAGTTTAGTTTCAGTCTTGTTACCAAATTGACTCTATGACAACATATGTTGAGGGGCAATTTTGATGTGGAGCAATTCAAACGTACACTATAGAGAAGCCTGGCCTTTTGAACTGTGGAAGAATTGGATCTGAACTTAATGTCTAACTTTTTTATTGTATGTTTACATATTAATGAAGGGAACCTTCATGTGACCCGTAGGTCACAGATTCAATTCATGTAATCAGCCTCTTGCAAATACAAGGTAATACTACCTATTATAGACCCACACAAGGTTTGACCCTTCCCTGGTGCGCACATAACATCAACTTTATAGCACCTGACCAACCCCTTTGTGTTAACATATTAGTGAAAATTGATGTCTGATAGATTTCTAATTTCAAAGAATATCATTTAAACTTTGTAAATGTAATGATGTGAATTATTTTGTTCACTTTTCACTTTATGCCGTTTATTTTATGGGAAAACGTTTTGTCCTTTTAAAGGACCTAAGTTATGTCCTTTCACCCCTTATAACTATGTACTCCGAGGAGTTCATAGTTATAATATTAAAGTTGTACTTTTTTACACTTTCCACATCAGCCGATAGTTTCTAAAGAGAGGGGAAAAAGTACAAGTTTAATATAATATCTATGTACTTCCATGCAGAGATTTGTAAATCAGATGATGGCAAATATTTTTTTTTTCTTATGTTCCTTTGTTGTGAGTTAAATATTGACCAATGACAAATAATGGTAGTGGTTTCATGTTCCCCCTTACTAATAAAATTTTAATTTACTAATAAATTTTGAGTTTAATGCTTACTGTAACAGCATCCTCCATCAGTATGTTGGATGCATGATACATCAATATTTTATATATGCCAGAATGAAAGGATGAACGACAGTGCCTTGTGATTTGCTTGGTATATGTAATGTGTACATTAGTATGTACAGTTGTATGCTTACTAATAAATTTTAATTTACTATAAAATTTTAATTTACTAATAAATTTTGAGTTTAATGCTTACTGTAACAACATCCTCCATCAGTATGTTGGATGCATGATACATCAATATTTTATATCTGCTAGAATGAAAGGATGAACAACAGTGCCTTGTGATTTGCTTGGTATATGTAATGTATACATTGGCATGTACAGTTGTATGCATTGTATTAACAAAAGACTTGTAGTCAACAGATATTAACGGTCTTTCTCAGCAAGAACTTTCCTTGGACTTGATATTGCTTTTTTAAATGTACTTAAAAAGGAATCTTTTGTCATCTCAGTAACTGCTCCATGTTATCTATGTTCCACATTTTTCTAGTTGCTCATTATCGTAGCAGTACATTTTTATTTGTGTCAGTGCCTATTTCTTACTTATCTGATGTTTAAATGTAGGATGCACCGTAACAAGGGTCAATTTACTTCATCTAAGAAACAAGATGGAGCTAATAGTTGGGGTACAGATCAGGAGTCGGGGCAGGATGATAGTCAATCACAAACCTCGTGAGTTTCGTGTTACCTGCATAATCTTATAGCCAAAAGATGTTATGAGATTTGGTGATTTATTGTTGGTTGGTGCCATTTGAGTTGTTATCCATTCTAGCTTAAGGCTTATTTAATACAGTCTTATATTTCACATTATTATTGGAGTCTTGTACCTTGTGTTAAGATGTTACATGCATAATGAAGCTTTTTTCCCTTGACTGGGATGTCTCAAACTTGGTCTTTTACCATCTCTTTTTTATTGCATGTTTGTTTAGATGCACACATTGTGGCGTAAGTTCAAAATCCACCCCAATGATGCGGCGAGGACCATCTGGTCCGCGGTCACTTTGCAATGCTTGTGGGCTTTTTTGGTCAAATAGGGTTGGTATCTTCTTGAGATAGCTTTTTTTGGAAAAATTTGTGTGAATATTGAATGTGTACACTCATATAACTAATATATACATTCTTATGCATGCCATCCCCTGTTCCTTCATTGTATTGGAATTTGTAAATGCATACTGTTATATGAATTTTTAGCTGTGAGTTGGTTGTAAAAACCTATAATGCCAATCTTTTTTGTATAATCATCAATCAGTATTTTCAGAATTCAGCTTTTTTTTTTCCCGTTTTTATTTTTAAATAAATGCCCATAACAGAATGTTTAGATTTTGAAGTTTTCTCTGGTTTAGAAATATTTAAGATATGTCTGGTTGGCTATAATTGATGTTTTTTTATATCCTGTGGGGCTACATGATCCAATACTCGTACTGAATATGACATGCAATGCATATGACCATGAAGGTGTGCCTTTTGGTTCTTGATTCTATTTCCACTTCCAGCTGCATTGTGGACATGACGGTGGGGAAACATAATATCAGGAGTTTCACACAAAAGTGAGAAAATCTATTGGGGTATTATGTGTGGTCTTTTCTGAGAAAATACCAAAATCTTGGGAAGTCTTGTTAATATTACTTTTAAACTACTTGTCGTGAACCATTTTCTTCTAAAAGTAATTTAATTTTCTTTTCTTCTCATCTGCAAGGCATATTATATTTTGCCTAGAGGGAGGTGCAATTATATTCTTTGTGAGCATTAATTCAAATTTGCTCTACTGTGAATCTGCAATTTCTTTTATGCTGAATCTGAGTTGTCAGTTGTCCCACCTTTTAACAATGGTATTTTGCAGGGTGCTTTGAGAGACCTTTCTAAGAAAAATCAGGAACACTCTCTTGCACCATCTGAGCAGGTTTGCTTTCATTCAATATTTATTAATCAGCGCCGTAATATGTGCATTTTGTTACCCTCCTTTTTTTGCATCTGATGACCAGGTTGGTGAAGGCAATAACTTGGACTGTCGGACTTATCCCTGCACCTAACGATCTTGCTGCTTTCTCTGAGAATGATAACCCAGCTTTGGTAGCTGATCGTTGAGTTTTCCTGTTACAGAAAATGCTAGGGTCGTTGAACTTGGCATTAGTAGGTTTGTAGTAATTCCATTCATATTGACCGATAGGATGTACAGTTATAGCAATGCTCTCATCAATATAAGGGGTATATCTTTATTGCTTGGATCAGTGGCATTAACTGTTGATCTCTGAATGTATAGCCTGGAATTTAAATGATAACTCGGTAATCTTGTACTGGGGCTTCAGTCTGACCTAATACTCTTGGCAACACAAAAAAAGTAAAATAAAATGGATTCTTGCAAGTCAATAAATTAGTTTTACAAGATGAAATCCTTAAACCTTTATCATGCAAGTAATGGTGGCTATACAATGTATGGTTGTGTTTGATGCATATTGAGAGACCGTACAAATAGAAAAGTACAACACAAGCTATTGAATCACAGTATTTTTTTTGTTAGCTGTTTGATGATCAATGCACAGGACTAGGTATTCTGTGATATCTGTGGATATAGTAATATAAAATTTAGGGGAGGGTTATTCTTACTACCAAAATTTTCTACTACCAACTTATTACCTATCTAATCACCATTGGATCATCATTTTCTCTTTTTTCAATTTTTTTTAACATTCTCTCTCTTTGATTCAATGGTGATTAGATAGGTAGTAAGTTGGTAGTAGAAAATTTTGGTAGTAAGAATATCGCTCCTCTAAAATTTATTGTAGAATTTGTGTTTTGTCTTATTTTGTACATAATAAAAATGGGATAACGAAGGAATGAAGGTTATTGGTTTTTATCTCTTCTGTATTGTGGATAAGATTTTTTAACCTGGTTTAGTGGAGAACTTTTTTTAAGAGATTTGTGTTGTTTTTAGTCCAATAGTTACGCTATTTTTGTTGGCTGAAGTCGGACCCTCAAGTCAATTGTGGAAGTGAAATAAAAAAAATGCAGGAGGAGAGAGATGGAGAAGAACACAAGCAATTTGTTTAACGTGGGAAAACCTTTTCCAATGTGAAGAAGTAGAAACTTACGGGACACTAGTCCAGAATCAAACTTCCACTATATGATAATGGGTTACAACAATAAAACATCCCTAGTGTTTCACTAGAGATACAATCAAACACCCCTAATTTTTCACTAGAGGTACAATCAAACATCACCTATAATGGTGGTATTCAAGCATCCCTAGAGAGGTTTCACTCAAACTTCTCCCTAGAGGTATTCAGTCGGGTTCTTTCTCTTATGGAGGATTTCTTCACCTCCCTCATGGAGGATTTCTTCACCTCACTTTGTTGATTTCATCTCTTCCTCTATTTATAGATGGCTTTGAGGGATATCTTCAATGCTCTAGATTCTTCTTCATTTAATGTGGAGGATTTCAATACAACTGTTCGTTCTCTCATGAAGTCTTTTCATTTTCCCATGAAGCCTTTTCATTCTTCCATGCATTCGAACTTGTATCTAATTAAGGAGAAATAATCCAACAATTTTAATCAAGCAGAATATATATATATATGGGGCAGGATCCTTTGACACCGGTGTCAAAATTTGAAATTTGACACCAAATCCTAACCGTTGATTTCTGTCAATCAACGGTAATCATTTATTAGGAATTACACATATTAATTAATCATTGATTGCCAATAAATGATAACCGTTGATTGGCGAAAATCAACGGTTAGGATTTGGTGTCAAATTTCAAAATTTGACACCGGTGTCAATGGATTCTATCCCTATATTATATATATATATATATATATATATATATATATATATATATATATATATATATTTGGGGTGTTATTTTGTTCTTTATTTTTAGCAAATTAAAGAGATTGTGTATATTTTTTAAGTTCACCAATGCCGTTTGAGTCTTCTGCACGAGATTGTCATGATTGTTGATGAAGACTATGCTAAAATAGAGCTGGAGGATACAAGGACGACATCCCTTATTGAAGTATACCTTAATATTACATGGAGTAATGAATTTTTCTTGAACTTGTACTCTTTTTTAGTTATTTGACATCTTGCTTCTACTATAGTTTTGTAAGGAATGATTTAAAATCTACGTATATATATCATAGTTTTGTGCATATATTCTTTCTCTAATACACATGGGGAGGAAAGAAATTAAATCTGCTTGGTTGGTTCTTAGTGCAGTAGTCTGCAGCTACATACCAAATCCTGATGTTACCAGGTGGTCAGGCTGATTTAATATTTATGTATCTAGTCCTTCTAAATATAGCAATTTTTTTAATTCCTGATTTTAACATTTTAGGAACCAAACATTTCTTTCTTCTCATATGACCCTTGAGTTGCATTGCCACTCGAGGTGGTGGTTATCTTAGCACATTTCATGAAATATGGTAGGCTGCAAATCGATCTACACACTGAAATATAGAGCAAATGGATTAATTGAAAGATATAGATCAAAACTAGTGATCAATGGATATGTCCAATCTTATGAGATTGATTACAAAGAGATATTTGCACCAGTTACAAAGATGATTTTAGTCAGAATCTTGTTAGCTTTATCATCTAACTATGGTTGACACTTGTATTAATTTGATGTCAAGATTACCTTCATATATACAGGAAGGAATTTATACGTAGACTCCACCTCGTTATCAAAAGACATTGCATGCTAACATGATTTATGTAAATTGAAGGCGGCCTTGTATAGTCTCAAATAGTCACTGCGGGCTTAATTTTCAAGCATATAGTTTGTTAAACATTCTTCTTAAGAGGGAATTACAACATTTTTGGTGTATGTTGATGACATGGTTCTGATTAGAAATGATTTTAAGGAGAAACAAATTTTGAGCCAATGTTTAGATAAGGAATTTGAGATCAAAGCACAAGGGAGGCTAAAGCATTTTTGGGACTTGAAGTTGTTCATTCGATACATGAAACTTTCATCTCCCATAAATATGTCAAGGATCTTCTTAAGGAAACTTGAAAAACATCCAAACCAACCAACACCTTCAAACAAAATGCAAACTAACTACTTTAGAGAATGTGAGGTTTGGTGAAGAGTAGAGAATTGGGATTTGAGTGCTTTCATCTTCGTTGTGTGCACTACTTTTTATAATTAATTAATTTCAATAGGATTTTTTAAAGGAGGGCAATTTTAAGTAATTAAAGTTAAGAAAAAATATTTATCCTTTTGAAAGACACTCATTTTAGTTAAAGTTATTATTATTTATTTAATATTTAAATTAAAAAAATCTCTCTCTCTCTCTCTCTCCCATCTTGATTTCTGTCTCTCTTAATATAAAATATAATGATTAAAATAATACAATTCTATATTTTTAAAATGACAAACACTGATCCTTTAAAATTATTGGCAGTTAGTAGAGATTGTAAATAGATTGCTAGAGTGATGTTAGCTCTACCCTAAATGACGACAATATATTTTTCCAAACACCATAAACAGGCCGAAGATGAAGAGAGCAATGCTCTCGACATGATTATATAATTATTGACTTACATTACATGATTGCATTCTCCTACATATCATGGAATTTGTGAATACAAAATATGGCGTTCGCATTTGGGTTTTGTCCAAAAGAAGAAGGAAACACGCTACTTTAAAATTAAATTCTAGTACTTCACAGAGCTACTTATTTCTGAAAAATTGTGACTAACTATTTGGCATTTGTAGGTAGTTTTTGGTGCCTTCAGAAATAGGACACCATTATTGGTTACTTTTTATTCTACTATTTTGTTTCCTAATCCAGGCAAAACATTGAAGTATTTGTAAGATAAAAATCTACACGAGAGAGAATATTGCATTTATTCTAATTTTGAAACTATAATCAAATGTCTGTACACAATCATGTCAATCTTATAATCTTCTATTTTCTGAAAATTTAAGGAGCCCTAAATTATCAGACGCTGAAGGGATTTAGAACCTGGAAATGTTTGATAGAGATGGTCGCAGGGTTCTTGATCAACCGAGAGTGAGGCTGACAAGAAATAGAACACGTTAGATCAGCAAATGTTGAGGACGAGTAGTAGAAAATGTTAGACGAGATGAATGCAAGACTCTTTATCAACGATGACCAAGGTTGCCAGGGAAAATATACAATGAGTCTATCAAAAGCAATTATGCATTTTCCGAATGTGAGTCCCAAGTTCTCTTTCCATTTTTGGTGTCCCACTTCTCAAGCTGTCTCTATGTAAGTGTTCGTTTGAGGTACCTGCTGATTGAGAAAGATAGCTGTCAAGGTCTAGTATCCTTTTAGTCATTTAAGAACCAGATGAAAAGTGCTTCATGCTCAGCTGAAAAGCCAGGATTCCTTTAGATAAACATATCTATTCATGGAAAGCTTCATAGGGTGAGGATCCACTTGAAGAATCACTGTCAAATGGAGTTGTCTCTCTGGGAGATGATGGTAGTGCTTCTGCTTGTTGTGAGGATGAACCTGTCAAATATTGACAATTCAGTCCTCACGTTATCAAGTCAACAAGAAAGGAATAGACTAGCAGAGATGAATTATCAAGATCAGAAAGCAAAATATCAAAATATTTCATTTGACTTGGGATTTATTTTCTAAAGCAAAGACAGATTTCACCATAAACAGCACAGCTTTGAATATTTAATTTTCAAAACTGACATACGGCCAGCTGGGAAAGATAATTTGCAATTGTTTTAAAGGTTAGATTCAAGAAGCCAATATAATCCTAATATTAGGGTATTCAATTTCAAACTACCCAAGGAAATACATAACCCCCAGAAAAAAAGTAGGATAGACAACCAAAAAGTGGATATAACATATGGCTAAGAGTTTAAGTGACAATCCAGAGGTGGAACAAAATAGTGTCATTCTATTCATACTAAATATGATTTCTAAAATAATTGAAGTTACTAAAACTTGAATTATTCACTTGGAATCCAATAAAGCAATAGAGAAACTAGCGAATTAAGAGTCCATTATACATTTCTTGATTCTGTTCATCTCTCCAATTTTATTAGTTTTTGTATTTGCGTGAGAAAGTGAAGAAAAATGAAAGAAAAGGAAGGAAACTGATAAATTGTAGAGAGGAAGGAAGAGTGTTCTCTGTAATTTGTGTAATTTCTATTTACCAAATGAACTCAAGGCAGAGTTCTCATATTTATGCAGTCAGTAAAGAACAGTTGGGAGACAACTTTCTTAACTGAATCCTACGGTAGTTGTAAGTCTGTTACAACATACTCTGATACAAATGAACAGACTCAACTATTTCTATTTGTTAGAAACAGAAGCTCAGAACTAATACGCATGTGAGATTCTCTAACACATTTAGATATAAGAATCCGGTCTCTGATTTTTCTGGTGTGTTTTCTCATAAGTCATTTTCTACTCACAATCCTAATCGTCGAAGGTTCTGTAGAGATATTTTTATGTACATTAATTATTGTACTATTGTACTTTACCATGTACTGCCATATTACTATTTACACAGTAATATAAATAGGATATCAGAGGACAGTATATTTCACTGACTCATCTACACTAATCAGTGTTTCTCCATGATCCTCTCTCTCTCGGTAGATCTCCTTGACAAAGTCATTTGAAAGTGCAAAACTCCCTCCAAAGTTTTCTGTAGTTTATCTAGCAGTACTTAATTGGGTTGATCCAAATGAAATATTGCAGAGTTGTAGACCTCAAACAGCTCTTTCTTAGGTTCAGCTCAGCAACAATAGCCCAATTATTTCTGTATTGTAAAAAGCTACATTTCTATGGAGTAATCTATTTGGGATTCTCGATGACCGTTGGGTGTATCGATTCACCTTGGAGCAGTTTCTCATCATACAATTAAAGGTTTTGGCAAGAATAAGGTGGGTATGAGTTTATGGAAGTGACTGTTTTTTCAGTTCTTTGGTGTCAGCGTGAAATGCACTTATTTCAAATGTTTTTTTTTTTTTTGGTGGAAACGAATGTGCTTTTTGCCTTTATGTTTGTTAGGGGATAGAATAGGATAATGTTTATGGAGAATCTTTGGTACTTTGCTCATGGTTGTTTCAAGGGATTTCTATTCGTGGTCAGAAAAGAGAATAGAAACTTTGTTGAGTTCTTGATCCATTTTGGCTAGCATTTTTTTTGGATTGTATTTCTTTGAAGCGGATTTCTTTTCCTCCTAATAATATAATTTTGACCAAGAAGTGCATTATTTCCTTTCTTGCTAATAATATTTTATTATTTTATCTTTTATCCAAATTATTAAAAAAGGTAGGATTATTTTACTCCGCTATAAGTGTTACATTCAAACTTCGTCATTGATCTGATTTACATCCAATGGCCTTAATTTATTAGGTATGTACTTATAAATTAAGTGTTGAGATTGGATGTTAGATATTTTTCCCCCCCCTTACAACGGCATAAGTTAATCCTGCACCATGAAAAAAATTGTCCACAACTGTAATGAATTAAATAGTCAAAAAGCAATAACATGGAAATGACTCTAGAACAAACCTTTTTGTCCTTTAGAGTGGAACTTCTTAGTGTGCCGCTTAATAAGGTTTTTAGCTTTTATGATCGTGAGCTGCCTAGCAAAAGGAGAGATCTCCACATCATTTTCACTCCAATCTCCTTGAAATTCATTCTCTGCATCACCTCTCATTGTCTTGAGCACAAACGCCTTTGCCTTGCGGCGTTGAGTATTAAATATTCCTCTAACGGATGTTACAAATCCATCACCCGCTCCATCACTTGGTCGCTTGGGCCAAGATGGTGGATGCTTATCAGATTTTCCCTCCTGGCCTTCATTGTCACTAAAATTAAGGTCTATTTCTGTGACACCAGCTCCAGTAGGCTGACTCTGACCTTTGTCTTTAAATTTCTTACCCTACATGATCCATGACAAAAGACATTTAAAAGAATTGAGTAGTAGCAGTTAATGATAGTCACTATATAAATCTATCGTATTAGCAAGGTATGATCTTCTTGATTAGCAAATGCCATTTAAAGGGGATCACAAATGCAACAGTTCCACTCAAGTTTGTTTTAGAATATCTACATAAATTTGCAGTGGCATGTATGAATAGCGTATATTTCTACAAACGAAAACACCAGGGGTATATAGTCATTTTCATTAACAATAAAATGAAAGGTAAAAAGGAAATTCTAAGTTATTCATCACCTGCATTCCAGCCACAGACTTTAGGACTCCCCAAATGATGTGCTTCTTAACTCGTGAAAAGAGTCTTCGCCAAGTCCCAGTAAACTCAACTCGGTGAAATTGATCCATCAGTATTTTCAGATCGTTTATGACAAATCTTTGTCCTTCATATGTAACACATAACTCCACCTGCAAGAAAAAAAACATGATTTTGCCATAAATCGGAATTACTGCAACATAAGTGATGATAGATAACAAGTGACAACTTCATCAAATGGTCCAAAACTATCAACCTGGCTAATTTTGATGTTGTGAAATTCCATTATCTTTTGCGGCCTAGATCTCTTCTCTTCATGTGACTTAGCTACCTTTTCTTCTTCAAGAGATGAAAGACCAGCTTTGACACCTTTGGAATCTTTTGATTTATTCTTAGATGCTTCATCTTGTTGTTCATTAGAGCCGAATGGGCCATTTTTTTGGGAAGAAAAGCTTTGTAATACAAGTTCATCAGCTACAGATTCTGCCACAGTCTCTTCCCATGTTCTATCAGAAGAAGATGTCCTTCTCAACTCAGGGGTTGAACCAGTACTAGGGTTTGCTTTGACATTTTGTGCTTTGGATGCCTGCAAGCATGTTACCAAACTCCTTATGGTGAATCTATCTTGCATCTTAAAATGTTATAAATAGGATAACATGGGGGAAAAAAAGAGAGAGGAAAAAAAAGCTATATTCTTCCCTATCCCTTTCTTACCAATGCAGTCTGGCATGAGTCTTCCCTGGTTCTATTAATATTATTACTTGAGAACCATGTTCAAAGGGATATTTGTGAATGGCTTAAGAATTCCTCACAGCCCCATTAATTTATATTATATGATTTACACTCACTAATAACAGGGAAAATACAAATCAAATCAAATAACTCACAAAATATACAATAAAAAATATGGGATCTATTTCCTTATTTAGCAGATACTTTTCAACACATGTACTGGACAATTCATTAAATACTCACTTGGCCTGAATCAACTTGGACGGAAGGCTGACTGGTTGCAGGAAATAGCATTGCAGAGATGGAAGATTTGGATGAGGCTTTGGATTCTTTTGTTGAGTGACTGCTTGAAGCAGAAGCTTCATGGACTGATGAACCTTTCTTTACACGCCTTGCACCAGCTGCGGTTGAAACCTTCCAAACCTCCTGCATAAATAATCATTATTTTACATATACATAAAATATCTATGAATTTTAGCCTTGGTTTTGGAATGAAGTTAATAAGATATTTGAAATTCTAAACTAGCCTGTCGGCGTTGTGAATCTCGTTCTTCTTCTGGGAAGAAATAACCCCACATCATTCGGTACATCGTCTCTGTCAAATGGATCTTAAGGGGATAAATCTCTACCTATAATGTAAAGTAAGTGCATGTTAGCAAAGCAATTATTCATATTAGTCTATGTAACACCCCAAATTTCTAACAAATTTAAAATATTCTTATAATAGCAGAATTTGCCAAAATTTACATTTAATTATTTATTAGGATCTCATAAAATATTGCGGAAGCTAATCTAAAACCAATTTGGGGAAATGTTATTGCTGCATGCATCTATAAAATGGACAAGTGAAGGCTAACTTTATCATACTCTTATACCAAAATATATTCAATGTATATATTTTAAACTTTAAAATGTAAATCCAAGAGTCTAGGATTAACTTAAATATATCTTATACATTTGGAAGTGATTTGATTTGGTTAGGTTAAGCCCCTATTTATAGCTGAAGTTTTGTAACTGAGACATTAATTATAGGGTTTTATTGACTTATTGGTGACTCATTGTCTTCATAAATATCCATTGTATTTATTAGATAGGATATTGCCGACTTATTCTTATCTTTTGTATTTATTAGATAGAATAGGGCTGATGACTCATTCCTATTCTTTTGATAGTTGTTGACTCAATCTTATCCAATGTATTTAATATTATGATACACATGAGGATATATATCCTATTATTATTTTTATTATTATTATTACTATTTTTCCTGGGGTATTACCGTCTATATATTGTAAACATATTTAAATGATCAATCAAGCAATGATATTCAGATTGCTTCATATTTCAACTCCCCACAAAAGGGCAATCTGTGCACAAGGCTCTGCAATTTTGTGAGGTTAAGAGTGAGTATTGATTGTACGCAGCCTTACCTTAATATTTTCTATAAAGAGGCTGTTTTCTGAATTTGAACCCATTATCTTCTGGTCACAAAAGACCAACCTTACTGCTGCTCCAATGATTGCCATCTATATTTCAATTCCCCATCTTGTAGAAAAATCTACATAATGCATATTTAAAATCTTCTATCTCCATATTCATATTGATATTCTTATTCTACCACTGCAATTGCTTATTTATTATACATGTGAGTTTGACATTGTATTAGCAGCACGGGTATATTTCAGCCATGTTTATGGTTGGCCTTTGTCGAAAACAGCTACCCGGGCCAACTTGATTTCAAAGATATGAATAGCAATGCTACTTAAAGTCTACCAATGTGTTTGCCAAAGGGTTATGGGATCAAACTCTAAAATATTAATGCCATATAAATCCCTTCTCACACTGACGCCCAAGCTGGCATGTGTTCTCTAATTAACAAATCCTTGGAATAAGAGAACAAAAGTGCAAAAGAATTTTATACTAACTCCATAAGATTATATTATCTTGGACAGGGTCTACTTAATGAAACTCCACTAAAGTGTTTCACACAGTATCAATTTTAAGCAATGGCCATGAAACATAAGAAAAACCCAAATTAGAATAAGAGATGGATTCTATTGTTCTGTATTGAACTTTCCCAATTTTATGGAAAAAAATAACCTAAAGGAAGTACTTACCTGGAAAAGTTCAAAGGGAGAACTTCCATCCTTTGGAGCTCCCTGTTTTGCATCAACTAGAAGCATAACTTTTCTGGAAAAAGAAGAAGCAAACGTGCAATATTAAGATACACAGAAAGAAATTCATTTTTATAGAAAAAAAGGTAACATATCAGTCTTATAATCAAATCTCAAATTATTCAAGAGACTCCTCTTTCCTTCCCTTCCGATCTACACTTATAATTTTGACAGTTACAGACTGGTAAATTTTGTAGTTTTAGTTATACTTTTCCATGTCTAGTAGTCCATCATTTTTATTATTCCTATATGCTTTTCTATTCAAATGGCCATCTTTAGCCCTTTTTCCCAATATTTGTTTATCTTTCCCTCAATCTTTTTATTATTATTATTATTTCTTTAATTTTCGGGTTCATCGACCACCAACTCCAACTAATTTGAGATAAATGTGATATTGATGTATGCCTTTTCTTTTGCAATATGGAGAGTTAAAATAATAGGAATGTAACACATCTCCAACAATTAAGAAAATACCTTGAACAAACAAAATAAATAACAGAAAATCAACCTAGAAGCACCAACAAGTTCAAGAAAAAGTCCAGGAAAAATTACATACTTTCCCCATTCAGGTGGGGGATTCCATGCTGACAAGATCATATCAGACTTGGCATTAGGCAGACAATTTCTGAAAACAAAATATTTTGTTGTAAACTGAGAAATGCCCACATCCTTGTAATCCCGGTCGAAGTCATAGATCTAAGTGGTTGGCAGAATGAAACTGAATTAGCATATTCTTGAAAATGGAGCTCCCAAAAAAAAGAGAACTCTGGAAGTAGAAAACTATGGACTATAAAGGAACCATCATGCTCAGGCATAGGAACAAGGACAAGGAAGAACACTAAACTAGAAAAGACCACTGCGAATTTAGGTTTGAAAGTAGGAAACCTTCAGAACCTATTAATGCATACGAAGTCAACTTGTTGCTGAGAATATTTGATGTTGAGACAGCAGTTCAATATAAACAGATTTTTCAGTGGACCCAATCAGTTTTGGAAGGAAAATCAGAGAGAGAGAGAGGGGAGATGGATTGAGGTTTGCAAAATAATTCTTACCATGTCATTAATCTCGGCTTCAGCAAAGGATTTACCATCAAGAAGCATGCTCCAAACAACTTTGGTAATATGCATAGATATGCGCATAGCATAAGAAGGACTTTTGTTCTTCTCCTTCTCCATTAGCCGCAGCTGTGCAGCTTTTTGCAGAGCCATTCTTAGTGATGCGTATGCTTCCTTCTTAGATTTTTGTGCACTTATAAGTTCTCTCTTCAGTTCTTGAACCTGCCAGTGTTGTACTACTTTGATTACAAATGCAAATTTTTCATATACTAAAATCAGCATATAACTTCAAAAATAGTCTACACATCTCAAAACAAGTTTGAACGCGAAGCGATAGTGAAAATATACTTGTGACAGCTTTAGATTCCACAAATTCCAAGGAGAGACGCAATATCCTTTCCCACTCCTAAAAAAAGGGCAAAGAACCAAACCAAAATAGTAGAAAAGTAGCTAATGAGGTTGTTATTAGAAAACTCAAGGATTTTCTTCAGTCACAGATTAAGGATTGGGGTCTAAAGTAATTCTTAGGGTATTGAGGTGATGAGTAGTAAGAATTGAATACTTTTTGACGAGGTAATATATTCATACTACTAAAATTTTCTACTACTACTTCACTACCACTCCAATCACCATTGGATTCAAAAGTTGTTTTCCTTTTCTCTCTCTTCATTTGACTTTTCCTCTAATCCAATGGTGATTGGAGTGGTAGTAGAAAAATTTGGTAGTATGAATATCCTACCTCCTTTTTGACATAGAGAAAGTATGTTCTTGATTTGCTCGAAGCTAAACCTGTAGGAACTACTATGATTCCTAATGTCAAACTCTTAACAGATGATGGAGATGTTATTTCAGATCTTGAACTTGCAAGTAACCTCATTTAACAACTTAAGCTTTTGAGTTGAATTGATTCTTTACATTAAGCATATTGAAATAGATTGTCACTTCATCATAGAGAAAGTATTTTCAGGAGAGATCGTTACATATTTTGTCAACTCAAAATGCTTAATTGGCGGATGTCTTCACTAAGTCCTTGAGGGATCCTCGAATAGATTATATATGTAACAAGCTTGGCGCATATGATTAATATACTCCAGCTTGAGGGAGAATGTTAAGAGTGCTGTGAATAGAATAATTTAGTGTAAGAGACAAAGTCCTACACTATGTATTATTTCTTTGTAACCCTTTTTATTCAGCTACATATTAGTGCCTTAACCTTGTATCTTAATCACGTGGATTATATTATATGTCTTTCATTTTCTTCTCTCTTAACATTAGTAATAAAAAAAAAAAAATCATAATTTAACCCATCAACTTGATATCAAAACTCCAGATCTGTGAGACTCTACTTCCGTGAAACATTAAGTCTGCCTTTTGTGTAGCCGTCTACCCCCAGTTGCAACTACTGCCTCCTGTGCGGGTGCCATTTTCCTTGCGTCCTTGTTTCCACGCCTTTAGTGAGTCAGAAGACCTTCTGCCGTCGTGCTTTCTTTTTTGGCCTTTGTTCATTGCTGTCGTTCCTCCAATCGTTACTGTTTTCTTTGGCCGCTGTCCTTAGCCGCCGTTTTTAGTTTAACTACTCTAGGGTCGAGGTCACAACATCTAGATCGGCAACTTGAAGCATAGCTCTGGAAGCCTTTGTCTTTGTGTGTGAAGTTCACTCACCTCCTTCCTAGCAAGGTGTGGTGTGTTTATTCAGCTTTGACCAGCCTTATCTAGGATTGCCCAACCTTCCTCATTCCAAATATGCAATTATCTACTCCAACCGACATTGTTTGGGTAGTGGGACATTGAAACCATTTTTCAGCCACTATTGTTCTCGCCCCGACAACCATGAACGACTTTGAGAGCACCCAAGTAGCCCTTTAGTCTGTTCCTCAGTCCACTGCCATAAGTACGCCACTAACTCCTAATATTCTCCCAATTCTGCAGACATGTCGCCTTATTTTTAGTGCACTATATTGTTCGAACTACCCTCAAAGGACATCATAAGCTGACGCATATTAAAGGGCTTGTTCCTGCCAAAACTGATCCCAAGTTCAATGAATAGGACAACAAAGATTCACTTATAATGATGTGACTTTGGAGCTCTATGATCCCAGAGGTGAGTCAACACTTCATGTTCTTTCCTATTGCCCATTATATTTAGGATGTTGTACTTCATGAAACGAGATGTTGCCATATGCTATGAGTTGAAGAAGTGGATCTTCTCTACAAAACAACATGATCTCTTTGTGACAAATTATTATGAATTTCTAAATAGCTTGTGGATTGAGAAGGTTGAATACCATAATTTGAAAATGGAGTGTAGCAAGGATTCTTCCACCTTGGCGGCATTTGTTGAACGTGATTGCATCTTTGATTTTCTCTCTGCACTGATTTCTGAGTATGACCCTATTCGGGTTCAGATTCTAGGTAAGAAAAAACTCTTTCCTTTTCTAAAGCATTTTATATTGTTAGGGGTGAAGAGAGTTTGATAGGAAACTGATGAGGATCGATTCCAAACACACCAAACAGATGAAGTAATAACACCAAATTCAACTATATTGATTATAAAAGTGCTCCAAGAGAATTCAGATACCAACCTCCACACAATAATAATGACAAACTAAGGAAATTACAGAATCACTTGTTCATCTCCTTCTTTACACTATTAACCATAAAAGACTAGAAAGGAATTATAACAGAAATGGAAAAGATAATTGTGAAGCAGTTGGAGAGGCTCCACTCTCTCCCAAGTCAGATTCTCAATTCAGATATTGTGATACCATCCCACACATCACCCTTCCCCATTTATCCTACCCACGCACGTTCTATTGCTTCCCTCATTCAGTTACAACAGAAAGGTGAGTCAGCATTAGGAATAAAAGGGAAAAGGGCCTAGCACCGGGCCTTTGTTGAAAGGGCCTTAAGCAGCAGCCCAAACCTTCCGATTCTTGTCCCTCTTGTACACCAGATTACCTTTGGGCTGATTGGACTGGGTTGTATCAATACTCCCCCCCAATTCAAGCACCTTGTCCTCAAGGTAGAAGTGAGGGAATTGTTGATTGATGACAGCAAAAGACTCCCATGAATTTTCGAACTCCGGCAGGTTTTGCCATTTGAGAAGCACTTGTAACTCTCCCGTTTTGGACAATCGCCAATTGATCAACTTTTCTGGTTCTACCATCAACTCCCAATCTTCAGAAAGAGCTTCGAGTAAAGGTTGAACAGTTGGGATGGGTGCCATCGCCTTCTTGAGCAAGGAGACATGAAAGACAGGGTGGACCATACATCCTTGTGGTAATTGGAGTTTATATGCTGTTTCCCCAATTTTTTCTAAAACTGTAAAAGGTCCATAATATCTAGGACTTAGTTTTTCATTAACCCGCCGAGCTATAGTCTTGAGCCTATAAGGCTGAAGTTTCAGATAAACCAGATCACCAGGGAGGAAATAGACATCTCTCCTATGCTGATTAGCATGCATAGTCATGCGGTTTTGTGCCTGCACAAGGTTGTGTTGCAACTCCCGCAGAATATGATCTCTTGCAACCAGGGAATTAGAAAGTGCATCCACTGTAGAGGTATATGGTTCAGCCATCAACAAATGAGGCGGGTCCCTGCCATAAAGAGCCTTGAACGGAGTCATGCCCATAGCCTCCTTGTAGGTGGTATTGTACCAGAATTCAGCCCAAGGAAGCCATTTGGGCCATTGTCTAGGCTTAGGCCCACAGAAACATCGCAGATAAACTTCCAAACACCTATTGACAACCTCGGTTTGGCCATTGGTTTGGGGGTGGTAAGCTGTACTGTAGTGCAGTTTGGTGCCTGCACTTTTGAACAAATCGGTCCAAAAAGAGCTCATAAAAACTCGGTCTCTATCGGAGACAATTGTGGCTGGGAATCCATGAAGCCTTACTACCTCCTTGACAAATAAATCGGCGACTTCTTTGGCTGTATAAGGGTGTTTTAGAGCTAAAAAATGGGCATACTTAGTAAGGCGATCTACAACAACCAAGATTGTATCAAACCCCATGGCCTTGGGTAATCCCCCAATAAAATCCATAGAAATATCACTCCATACCTTCTCGGGAATGGGTAACGGTTGCAACAGTCCTGCTGGAGTTAGGTTTTGAGCCTTGCTTTGTTGGCAAACTATACAAGCTGCCACATACTCCCTTACTGTTCGTTTCATCCCCTCCCAATACACAAGACCAGCCAGTCTCTTGTAGGTTCTAAAGTATCCAGAATGTCCTCCAAAGTTGGAGTCATGAAACTCATGAAGGAGGACCGAAATAAACTTGGACTTCTTAGGCAATACTAACCTTCCTTTGTAATATAACTTGCCTCCCCTCAACGTGAAGCCTGGTTGAGCATCCTTGTCGAGTAACAAAGCCTGAATAATACCCCGGAGCTTACTGTCATCATGCAGCTCCATCTCCAAGTCCTCCAAAGCTGGGAGTTGTACTCTGGTGATGCTGGCTAATTGCATTTGCCGGGAGAGCGCATCAGCAACCAAGTTTTCCTTGCCTGGGTAGTATTGTATTTCAAAGTCGAACCCAAGTAACTTTACAACCCATTTTTGTTGTTCTTCATTTAACACTGCTTGATCTGTTAAAAACTTCAAGCTCTTTTGATCAGATTTGATGACAAAATGCCTTCCCATCAAATAGTGCTTCCATTTCTGTACAGCAAAGACTATAGCCATGAGCTCCTTCTCGTATACAGATTTCCCTTGTGCGCGAGGGGAGAAACCTTGACTTAGAAAAGCGATAGGCCTGTTATCCTGCATCAAAACAGCCCCTATACCCTTTCCTGAAGCATCTGTCACAACAGTAAATAGTTTGGTGAAATCGGGCAAGGCTAAGACAGGTACCGTGCTCATCTTCCCTTTTAGCAACTCAAAGGTTCTCTCAGCCTCTTCCGTCCACATGAACGCGTCCTTCTTAAGCAGCTCCGTGAGTGGTTTTGCAATCTTCCCGTAATCTTGCACAAACCTTCGATAGTACCCTGTGAGGCCCAGAAATCCACGCAATCCCTTGATATTCTTAGGTGTCGGCCACTGTTTCATGGCTTGGACCTTGCTGGGATCGGCACTAACCCCATGGGCTGTTATAATATGCCCCAAATACTCCATATGGTCCTTACCGAAGCTGCACTTCTTTCTATTACACACCAGAGAATTAGACCGCAAAACTTCAAACACCAGCCGTAGGTGTCCCAAGTGCTCCCTTCTACTTTTGCTGTAAATCATGATATCATCAAAGAACACCAATGCAAATTTCCTCAAAAAAGGCCGAAGAACATCATTCATAAGGGCTTGAAATGATGATGGGGCATTCGTTAAACCAAAGGGCATTACTAAGTACTCGTAGTGTCCTTGGTGAGTTCTAAAAGCAGTCTTTGGTATGTCTTCCTCTCGCATTCGGATCTGATGGAACCCAGATTTCAAATCAAGTTTAGAGAAAACCGTTGAGCCTCCTAGCTCATCGAGCAGTTCATCAACAATTGGGATTGGGAATTTATCCCTAATGATTAGCTTATTTAGGGCCCGGTAGTCAACGCAGACCCTCCAACTTCCGTCCTTCTTTTTAACAAGGATCATCGGGCTAGAATAGGGGCTAGTGCTGGGTCTAATCAACCCGTCCCCTAGTAACTCAGCAACCAAATTTTCTATTTCAGACTTCTGATAGTGTGGGTACCTGTAGGGGCGTATGTTAGGTGCCACACTCCCTGGCTTAAGGTTGATTGCATGGTCTTGCTGCCTTTTTGGAGGAAACCCAGTGAGCTTTTGGAAGACATCCTCATATTCGGCCAACAACCCTTCCAACTCCGCCCACGCATCACCATTCTCTGCTCCCTTTTCTTCTGCTGACTTCAGGAAGAACCCTTGACTATGATCGTGTAGGGCTTTTACCACTGATTTCAGTGAAGCCTCTGAACGGAACAGAGAAGGGTCCCCTCTGATGGTAACCTCTCGGCCTTGACTCATAAACTTCAGGGTGAGGTCCTTGAAATTGGCCTTAACCTCACCTAGTTGAGTCAGCCACTCTAACCCCAATACCACATCGGTACTTCCCAAATCAAAGATATAGAGGTCTTGGATGATCAACGTACCTTGAAGCGAAAGGCTGACTGCCTTACATACTCCTTGATAACAGACTTTATGGCCGTCTCCTACTTCCACGTTGTAAGTTTGGGTGTCAGTAATGCATAACCCCAGTTTCTTGGCCGCTTCTCTTCCTATGAAATTACTCGAAGCTCCACAGTCGATCATCACCACCACCTTAGATCCTTGAATATCTCCCCATGCTTTGAGTGTTTGGTTTGAAGCGAGCCCTAACAAGCAATGCATGGAGAGATGCACGGCTGTCGCGTCTTCCTCCCTAGGCTGGCCTTCTTCTTCGCGAACGGGTTCCTCAGCCTCCGGTCCCTGCCCTCCGGTGTCGTGCTCTTCCTTGACGATCATCACCTGAAGATGTTTGAACGGGCATCTATGTTGTGGGTTCCACCGTTCATTACAGGTGAAACGTGGCCCCTTCACCTGACGCTCCCTGACTTCGCCGGCGAGAGACGACGGTTGCTACTCGCATGACTCTTCGCCGCGCCACCAGCACCCCCATGTGCGTTGACGGTGCTAGTGGAGCCCTTCGAGGCCGCCGCTCGTATGGGATCTTCGTTGGGAACCCTAGTTGGCTGATTAGGGTTATTAGTGTTAGTTGTTGTTATGACACGACCCGGATTTGAGAGATGAGTTTGGGCCTGACCCCCAAGCCCGGCTTCCCTTGTTGGTGAATTGGCCAGCCCAGTTGCGTT
>JAVKPL010012671.1:0-64618 GCA_032173675.1 Gastrolobium villosum
TATAGCCGTTGGATCAAAATAATCGATCTAACGGTGAGATTGATTGGTAGTCATTTGGTAGTAAAACAATTTGGTTGACACAATATCCTTCCACATATAAATATTATTACGAACAAATTAGAAAAAAATTAAGTCTTAGATTCATTAAAATTTAAATATTATTATTTCTAATGTATTTTATAAAATTAAATGTATGCTTAAAATAACTTTTTACTTACTTTTTTTTTAATATTTTGATTATAATATTTTCTTACAACAAATAATTGAAATATGTACTAACTATTTATATATTAAATCAAAAAATTAATGTTATAAAAAAAATCAAAAAATCAATATTATAAATACTAAATATAAAAATACTTTATTATACTTGAATAATATAACTCGTTTAATTCATAAAACCAATAATTAGATTACATATTTATAAAACTAATTTAATTAAATTTAAAATTAATAGTTAAGAAATTTACAGTCAAATTACTTTATAATTTCTTACCTACCATATGAATTCTTTGCAAAATCAACAACTCAATAGAAATGAAAATTTCACTTTAGCATGTATAAGAAAAAAAAAATCACTTTAGAATATCTATATACATTCTTGATTAAAAATGAAGTGAATAGGTTACAAATAAAAAATGAAGTGAATAGGGAACAGTGACCAAAATGCCACTCTTCAGCAACTTTTTTATCTAAATGCCACGCAAACAGTGTTATTTTTCAATCTGCCACAGGGGCAAGTTCGCTAACCGGTGTAGCGAACTTGGTTTGCTGATGTGTCACGTTTCTAGTGGACACCAAGTTCGCTACCCAATGTAGCGAACTTCATAGTTTTTTTTTTTAAAAAAAAAAACTTGGTACTTGTTATTCACTAGAAATATGACATGTCAATAAATCGAGTTCGTTACACTGGATAGCGAACTTATTCCTGTAATAGATTGAAAAATAATACTATTCACGTGACATTTAGGTGAAGTGTGAGATTTTCATCTATATTCCGAATATACAACACCTAGCCTAAAAAGAATTTCTCATACAAGTTTACGCATAAGCAACAAGCTGCCCAATCTTGATTCTGTGGGTCCAACATATAATGGTGGACCCCGCCACTAATTTTAATGCCCCACCAAGTTACTCCTTCAAGCCTTAAGCATTTGCCACGTGTTTAACCTTCAACACATGCCACGTGCCTCTCCAAGAAGAAATCCCAACCACTACTTATGTTCCCGCTTCAGCTACTCCCCTTTGCCTCACTCACTGTCTCTTAACTCTCTTCACTCTGAAGTCTGTACCTTTCACGTTCAAAATGAATGGCTCCACCAAGTTCCACCTTCAACACGAAAACCCTAGCTCCCTCAACCTCAATTATCACTATGTTACTTCCCTCAAAACCCTAACACCCCATATCACCTGCCTCGCGGTTCACCGAAACCTTCTATACGCTGCATCCCTCAACCTCATCAACGTCTTTGATCTCTCCCATTACACCCAAGTTGACGCATTCAACGAAAACCACGGGTCAGGTTTCGTCAAGTCCATCGCGTTCAGTGGTTCAAGGGTCTTCACCGCTCACCAAGACTGCAAGATTCGCGTGTGGCTGATCACTCCTTCTAAACGACACCGTCTTCTGTCGTCCCTCCCCACCGTGAAGGACCGGTTGCGCCGCTGCATGGTACCCAAAAACTACGTCAGCGTTAGACGTCACCGGAGGAGGCTCTGGATACAACACTGCGACACGGTGTCGGGTTTAGCAGTGAACGAGAGGCTTATGTACTCGGTTTCATGGGACAAAAGTTTTAAGATTTGGGACTTGTCGAGTTACCGGTGTTTGGAGTCTACGAAGGCGCATGAAGACGCCATCAACGCCGTCGCCGTCGCTTACGACGGCACCGTTTACACCGCCTCCGCTGATGGTTGCATCAAGGTTTGGAAGAGGGATGATAAGGTGAAACGGCACGCGTTGGTGAGCAGTAGCACCATAGGGAAGCAGAAATCAACCGTTAATGCGCTTGCATTGGACGGCGATGGCATAGGGTTATTTTCCGGTGGTAGCGACGGCACAATCTGCCGGTGGGAGAGGAAGTGCAGTGAAAACGACGTCGTGAAGATGGAAACGTTGCGGGGTCATAACGGGGCCATACTGTGTTTGGTCAACGTGGCTGGTTTGTTGGCAAGTGGGTCAGCAGATTTAACGGTTAGGATTTGGAAACAAGAAATGAGGAGTAGTGGGTATTGTTGTAGGGCAGTGTTGGAAGGGCACGAGAAACCGATCAAGTCATTGGTGGCATTTCCGAGTGTTGATGAAACGGAAGGGGACTCAAACGGGGTCGTTACGCTCTTCAGTGGAAGCCTTGACGGGGATATTAAGGTGTGGGATGTGTTTGGTTTCGTTTGAATTTGCACTAATTCTGCATATATACGAAGTGGACCATGAAATTTTAAAATTTTAAATCATGGTCGTCGCTAGCTAGGTTGAAATTGTGACACTAACGTTGTGTGAATTTGCAATATATATATAAATACATAGTCAAATGTAGGCCGTAAGATTTGTGTCTCGTTTTCATGAGAGCATAAAACCAAGCTTCAAAACAGATTACTATACAACCCATTCCATCATATGATTAAGGTTTTTTCCATATATAATTTCCCTTCAAAAACCTTATTCTTTACTGAAATTGTATTAATAAATAATATCAGAATAAATAATTATTGTATAATCTTTTCACAAACTACTTGTTTTTTTTTAAAACGAACAAAGCTTGGGGATATTGAGCTTGTTGAAACAGTAAATGTTTCGGGTCCGGCCTTCCAGTTACGAAGTGGATTCTGTTATATATTCTGTATGGTTCATCTCATTCCAGGTGTAGTTGATCCAATCGATCAAGAATAAGAGAATTAAGAGGTAGTTTTAGCCGGTGAAAGCAAGGCCGAGAAAGAGGAAAGCAATTACCTTCTTTGGGTAAATAAATTCTTTGAACTATTCTTCTGTGAACTCCAATTCTGCTTTTCACTTAATCTACCATCGCCTGAGGGCATACCCTTCCCTTGTTTTATTTGTCATCGTATTTGACTATCTCCATTTGAGTGGAGTGATTTTGTATACATAAAATAGGTCCTGCGTGCAAAGTTTATAAAAACTCTTCAACGTAAAATAGTAATGATATACAATACATCATCCGTATATTTAGAAATATGCATTTCTTTTAAAAAAAAATTATCTCCCAACCAAGATTACTGTTTAAATTGAAATAATCTCTACCAATTGATCCAAATGATTTGCAGTAAAATATGCATTTTTTACTATTACGTTTTCTGACTTAAAGACCCGGATTTTCGTAATTATGTGTGTATTTGATTGTATTTTGATTTTTTTATTCTTAAAATTATTTTGTAAAATAATTAATGAACTGAGTGTTTTCTATATTTTTTTATTTAAAAGTTAAAAGTCAAAACATAAAACAAAAATAATTCAGATATATTCTCTAAATTTGATTCTAATATTCAAATTTTTTTTTTTACAATACAAGACTTATCAAATAAATTTTTTTGTTTTAAAAATTAAAAAAAAAAAGTATTTTTCCAAACAGATTTCAAAGCCTATTTCGCACGAGTTATGTATACCCATTTGTTAACACATACCGAGTTTTTTAAAGAAGATCCCCTATAATGGCAATGGTCTAATTATGCATGTTTCTTTATTTTAATCATTCATTTGTCTTTTTCAGTTCGTACGGCCTCCTTGATACCCCGCAAATGATTTTCAAAAGAGAAATTCTCTTTAGGAAATATCACCGACTGTGTTAGTGCGCTCCACTTGATATAATTAATTAGGAGAAATTAAAAAAAGAAAGAACTCAAATGATATATACTTTTTGCAAAAAAAAAAATTACTTTAATTGTGCTGTGGCAATCGTATATTCATGCATCTCTGCAAACTGATTGTTTGTCATTGAACTTTTTGTATTGAATATTACTGGTTGTGTGTACCCATGAAATTCATGGGATAAATAAGATAAACAAATATGGGAAAGAATCAATAGCGTAGTTTGTAAATATAATCCTCCCAATAAAAATAAATAATAAACAGAGTTTAACCAGAAATGATTTTGTTATCGCTAATGGAGATTTTACCATTATTGTTGCTGATCAAAATCTCACAGTCAGTATAGTGATTATAACGGAGCCTAGAATAAAGTGGGGGAAAAGCTAGTAACACAATTAAGAAGCTTGGATTTTCAAATTCCATAGTTGAAGATGCAATGGGGTTTTCGGGTGGCATTTGGTGCATGTGGAAGAATGATTGTTGTGACTTCATAGAGATTGAAAGAAGTAGCCAGCATATCCATCTCAAGGTTAGTCAGAATGGAATCACTCCTTTCCTGCTCACTGCGATAAACGCTAGCCCTAGAGAAGACTTAAGAAGAGACTTGTGGACCCACCTTCGAAGATTAGCGCTTGGGATCAATGAGCCTTGGCTTGTAACAGGTGATTTCTATGAGGTGGTCTCTATTAGAGAGAAAAGAGGAGGGGCCCTGTTACGAACCTTGAGGTCACCACGCAAAAGCTAGCTCAAAGGGTGGGAGTGCTCAAGGCTTTATAAACCTCACATTAGTTGTATTGGCAACCAATGTGGGACTTGTAACATTGCCACCCCCATTAAGGGCCGACGTCCACGGCGGCTTTCACTCTATCGACACTGACCCGACGGTAGCCCTTTCCCCCTTTGGGGCGGCTTCACTCACCTATCAGTATTCAGTGCCCAAAGACACCTTAATCCAGCCTATAGGTAGCCCTTTCCGTAGCCTCAACTCTCAATGAAAGCACCAATTGTTACGAACCTTGAGGTCACCACCCCAAAAGCTAGCTCAAATGGTGGGAGTGCTCAAGGCTTTATAAACCCCATATTAGTTGTATTGGCAACCAATGTGGGACTTGTAACAGGCCCCTACTGATCCCCAGCGGTGTCATAACTTTGCAACTGTCCTAGATGACTGTGTAAGCTTTTCGACTTGGGGTGTTCTGGTGCCCAAAATTTCTTCACCTCGACAGGGTGTTTAAACGTTTAGATAGAGCAGTTGCAAATGTTGATTGGAGAGTAGCCTTTGATGAAGCCATGGTTCGAACCTTGCCTCGCATTCACTCTGACCATAATCCGTTCTTAATCTCCCCATTTAAGGAAGATGGGGAATGGAAGGAACGCCCATTCCGCTTCTTACCTGCTTGGCTTGATCATGATTCCTTCTAACCTTTTGTACAGTCTAACTGGAGCAATAATATTGATGTTTACGGCAACCTGAAACTAGTCACTCCAAAGTTAAAGGAGTGGAACAGGGCAATCTTTGGAAACACCTTTCACTGTAAAAATGTTCTTCTAAGTAGAATCAATGATATTCAACAGAAACTAGATTGTCAACACAATCCTTCTATTGAAGGCCTACATCTCATGGAACTCAGATAGTTAGTTTGTTACGAAAACTATTTTAGAATATTCCTAAATAATAGGATATGAGGAGGGGAGTGTGGGAGTGTGAGGTATGCATAAATTCAAAATTGATTAGTGGGGAAATTGGGGATCTCTCGGAGTTAAGGTTTCTTGGGATTTATTTTTAACATTTTATCTTTGTATTAGTGTATGTAAAAAGAGGCTATGTTGCCATCATTAATGAAAACAGTGATATATTTTTCTGGGTTCCATCAACCTGGTATCAGAGCACTTCTGATTTAGGGGTGTTTCTGTTCCAGATTTGAAAAAAAAAATGATTCCAGAATTTTATGGAGATGAAGATGGAATTAAAGCTTGAGGATGGTTGCTGGGGCTTGAACAACATTTTCAAGCAAATCAAATTCAAGAAGCTGATAAGAGGAATGAAGCAGTGAAGGGATTGGAAGGTCGTGCACTCAACTGGTACAAACTTTGGAGAGGATTCAGTCCCCATGTAAGTTGGCGGAGCTTTAACAAAGCATTTATAAGGAGATATATACCTGAGATTTGTGTGGTAGAGGAGGATGGAATATCAAACAACTCGGAAAAAATGGAGGAAAAAGAAAAAGAAAGAAACATAAGATGAGGAAGGAGAAGATGTTCGGACAGAAACACAAATCGAAGAAGAAATTAGAACTAAAGAAGAAGGAGGAGAGAAGAATTCGAAATCAACAAAGAAGAAGAAATCAGCAATGAAGAAGATGCATTGGTTGCAGAAAAAGAATACGAAATAGAGGCTGAAGATAAAGAAGAAAAAGAAGGTGAAGAAGAACGAGAAAAAAACAAAGAGGAAGAAGCTGTCGACGAAGAAGACGCAAACGCTGAAGCAGAAGAAAGTGCCAAAGGAGCTGAAGCAGAAGAGGTAACAGAAGAAGCCAAAGTAGAAGCAGACAAGGATGAGGCAGTAGCGATTGAAGAAAAAAATAAGTGGAAGAAGAGGCAGCAAAAGCGAAAGCATGAAATGAAAAAGGTGAAGAAGAAATCTACATAATGACAAAACAAAAGCATGTGCAAGAGGGAGAGTTGCTAGCAGCTGAGCAGGGAATAACGAAAACCCAACCAGATTCGTTCATGGTGGAAGTTGGAGTCACGACGTTGTGAAACAATCAAATGAGGAAGACAGAGAGGAAGAAACATAAGAAATTGAAAAAGGAGAAAGAAAAGAAAATTCGGCGCTAAAGCTATAGAGGAAGAGAGAGATAGGAGGGGCAGGATTGGCTTGGGGTAAATTTGTTGACCTAATGGGCCCAGCTCAGCAGAATTTTGTGTTAGAAGAAAAAAAAACATGGGTTATATCCAATCCATCAAGATAACTTCAGCAATTTGGTTGGAATAAGGCCCAAATATTGAAGTGGTTAAATCTGAGTTAGTGCTTCAAATAGTAATGGGCCCAGAGGAAAACAAGTCACATGGGCCAAGATTAGTCATAAGCTTCAAGCAATGGGATCCAGGTGAAAAAACCTTTCACATTATCTGCCTTTTCTCTTCACCTTGAGAACAAGGTGAATTTTGGAGGGGAGTATTGATGGACCTGAGTTAATTAGAATGGGCCTGAGTTAGTTAGTTTGTTATGAAAACTATTCTAGAATATTCCTAAATAATAGGATATACGGAGGGGAGTGTGGGAGTGTGAGGTATGCATGAATTCAGAATTGGTTAGTGGGGAAAATTAGGGATCTCTGGGAGTTGAGGTCTCTTGGGATTTATTTTTAGTATTTTATCTTTGTATTAGTGTATGTAAAAAAAAAGCTATGCCTCCATTGTTAATGAAATTAGTGATATATTTTTATGGGTTCCATCAACATCTCAAACTCACCAAGGACTGTATCAAGCCTACTAGAAAAAACCTATATAGCGACGGAATTGCTATAGAATTTCCATCGCTAATTTTATCCTCGCTACTACTTTCCGTCGTAAATTCCCTCACAAACGATTTTGCGAGGGAATTTGTGACGGAAAGTAGTAGCGAGGATGAAATTAGCGAGAGAATTCCCATAGCAATTCCGTCGCTATACAGATTTTTTCTAGTAGGCTTGATACAGTCCTAGAGCAGGAGGAACAACTCTGGTATCTCAAGTCTAGAGGGCGGTGGATCCATGATGGCGATCGAAATACTAGGTATTACCATACAAAGACAGTATCTCGTAGAAGGAAGAATAAGGTGATAGCGCTAAAAAACGATCAGGGCAATGAATTTTTAGCTCCGCCAAGCTGGTTGCGGAGGGTTTTTGCGTAATAAAAAGGGAGGTTGGATAGCAGGGTATGCCTATTATATAGGAGATTGCACTCCTCTAGTACAAGAGTATTGGGGGGTTTTAGTGGGCTTTGACCTTTCCTGGACCAAAGGAGTAAAAAAATTGATAGTGGAAGGTGATTGTATGGGATTCTTGTCTACGCTTGCTTTTGATAGCAATGCAACTCGCGAACCTCACATTACACAGAGATTGGGAAGTTCAGTTCAACCATATTCACCGTGAAGGCAATATTTGTGCTGACTGGATAATTCACGAAGCTCTACTCAATCGACACAACAAGAAGTATTTCTATTATGTTCCTCTGCGTTTAGAGCAGTTGTATAGAGAGGATTCCATGGGAGTCCATAGGTCTCGTCTAGTTTTATTGTTGAAGTTTCTTTTCCTTTGGGGCTTTACCCCTTTATTTACAAAAAGACAAAAACAAAAAAAATTACACAGTTTGGATTGGATTGATTTTGAAGCAAAAATCATCCAATCTAATCCCTTTGGTTTGATCATTTAATCATTCATTCGATTTGGATTTTTTAAGAGGAGGGATATTCTTACTACCAAAATTTTCTACTACCACCTCATTACCTATCTAATCACCATTGGATCAACATTTTCTCTTTTTTCAAAAACATTTTAACATTCTCTCTCTTTGATTCAATGGTGATTAGATAGGTAGTAAGTTAGTAGTAGAAAATTTTGGTAGTAAGAATATCCTACCTCTTTTTTTAATATCTGATCCAATCTAATTTTATTTTATTCAGTTTGGATATGATTGGTTTTCGATTTCTTGATAAGTCTAAAATTTCAGTCATATAAATCACTAACTATATCAAAATAAAGTCATTCAAATATGGGTTTTATAATTCTCATGTTGAAAGAGAATTGAAATCTCATGTTGTAGAGATAAAAAACATGTAAGACCCATGTGTTAGAAAAAATTATATGTAGGACCCATGTCAGCACGGAAATCGAAGGGTGTGTAGAAAAATTATAATTTTCATGTTGAATGAGAATTATAAAACCCTTCAAATATACAAACCAATGAAAGATTCAAGTCTTAAAACTAAAACAAGTCTTAAAACTCATAAAAATTAAAATAGATTAATACACAATAAAAAACTAAGACAAAATAATTTGCTATAAATAACATTGAAGATTCCAAGTCTACAAAATAATAAGACTCAAGTCACTATCTTTCAAAAATAGTAAATATATAATACATTGGATCAGTTTTCATCAATTAAATCAATTAAAATATGCGGGGGGATTTCTGTTTTTGGTTTTTCAATTTTCAGTTAATTCGATTATCGGTCTTTCGCTTCGGTTATTGTGGTTTGAATCTATTTGGATCAATTAATAAATACCCCTAAATCACAATATATAAAATATTAACTAAATCTTATTAAGTTTTGAATTTTTTGAAGTATTTATCGAATAATGAAAATTTGCTCAACTAAATTGGGTATTTGACTCATTTACCCTTTTTAATTTAAAATTACCACTTCTCCCCCGTTTGCAAACTATTTAAAACATTTGATCTTTTCCTGGAATATAACATCAATATGTCACTGTTTGACTATTGACCAAAAATTATACTCGAGTACAAGACAATATACTCGAGTATATTCTCCTGCTTGAAGGTGTTCATCATTTCTTGAGTTATTTACCCAAGTATGCATCCTCCTACCCAAGTATCATGATGAATACTCGAGTATCCACCCCAGATGCCCAGACTCGGATTGCGTCGCCTCATCATCATCATCCCCCTCTTCCTCAGAAGCAGACTCAACAATAGCAGCTAGCTCCTCTATACCCTGTCTGTGCCCTGACTCCAAGCGTCTCACTCTCCCCTCCATCCGAGTCCGCCACCTGCCATGGTCTTTTCTAAGTCCCCCAAAGTCATGGGCCAAGGTCTCGACGCTCCATGTCAACCTGTGCATGTATGACATGACATGATCAATCGTCCATCCACCCTCATGAGCTAGAGGATCTGGTGGCAGGTGGCGAGGTAGACGTGCACGTGCACTAGCAGTTGCCTCAGCATATTCAATAGCACCCACCTCAATGTCATCGCATGCAAGTACAATAAGAATATTAACATATTGACGAATTAAATGTACAAGTTAAATATAATGCATCATCATCACCTACAAGTGCATCCTCCTTCTCAGCATCATGGTGGAAGGGGACTTCAAGTGGCGCAGGTGCAACCTTATACACCCAAACACCATAAGGTAACTGCTTAATACCATACTGTTTGAATAAACGCTCTCTGACCTTGGCATTCCAGCCTGTGTGGGTCGTTAATGTCTCTGTATTCATAGGCACACCAAACATGTGCATTTTCTTCCTGGTGAAGGATGGCCCACAAAACCACCCTCCGGCAGTTAGAATGATTATGCGAGCGTTGGAAAACAATGTGTGTGCAGACGTAATGTAGTATATGGGCAGGCACAAACAAGTTGGCCACAGGATACTGAGCAATCTGGTAGGGCTCTGCATCAACCCTTTGGATTTTCCTAAATAGTTGTATCCCGATCGTAATCTTGAAAAGCATAATGGGATTCTCCGTCGTACTGGACTGTGTCTGCATCAGCATCAAAATCATAGCCCAGTAGCTCCATCCAAATAGAGGTAGTCACGATAATATCAATAGCGCAGACGCGGGAAGCCAGCTCGCCCTATGAGTAGGGGAGGTTCTGGTAGAACGCCCTCACCATAACATCCGAATAGGGGCACTCCATCTCAGCAAGGACAAGGAGATGTGTCTGTTCCAACAGTGTCACAATCTGGATCCTCTCCAATCTTAAGAATGTCAAATCGAGCCATTTCGGCTCACATGTGCCTCAACTCATGAAGGAATTCATGAAGCATTCTTGTGTTGTTACATCGTTCTCAAAAAAAATACCCAACAGGTGTGTCAATAGCCTCCTCAAAATCTGGCTCATGCTGAGAGGATGAGGACCCGTCGTGGCGACACTTTATCCTTTGCTTAGTCGGTAATTTTTTCCTCGAACCATGTAAGTCAGTCACAAAACCAATTGAAGGATAATAATATGTTTCAGAGACTCATGTGAAACAAAACCAATTGAAGTCTTGTAAATTGGATACTCCAAAAATAAATGAATAACAGTACACAAAATCACACAATCGAAAATCAACATAAGGAAAGGCAAAACTCTAAAGGAAAAAGCTTTAAATGATATAGAAATAATAAACCAATAGAAGAACCTACATAACCAATAGAAGTCCGAGCCAAAAACACCCAAAATTTGAGCCAAATAGTATGTCTCAAATCGTGCTCCAAAAAGGTGGATGGAACGACCCAAAAAGATAGGGATTTTGTTCGTGACACTTAAATGGGTGAAATAACTAGTTCAATTTGAAGTAAAACGAGATGAAATTGAATGAGGGGCCCTAGGGTTTCTGGTTTAGGAGGGTATAACCAAGTATTGGTTAAGGGGGGAAATGAGAGAGAAGAGGTTTTCAAAAACCCAGTCTGCGATAGATACCCAACTATCCATGGTGATACTCGGGTACATAATTCATCAGATTTCCCAGAATATGAACACTACCCGGGTAGGGCATGTCCTATACCCGGGTATCCATTTTCTTTCGCAATATACCTGGGTATTCATCCATATACTCGGGTACATAATTCGATAATTGGGTCAACAGTCAAATAAGGACAAATGGGTGATATGCTTTGAAACGAGGCTAAGTTGGTAATTTTTAATTAATTAAAGGGTAAATGAGTCAAATTCCCCAACTAAATGCATAGGTAGTATGTGTACAACTCATGTAAATTTGTCACATGATAATTGCGTGCAATTAATTGCATTAATTAGGTGAAAAATTTGAAAATAACATCAATAGTGTAATTTATTTATTTTAATTATAATAATTATTATTATTTTTGCCATCAATCAAGTCATATAATATAGAACAAATGGTGGAAAATCATTCTTGAAAGTCACAATGTGTGGTTTTGATGGTGGTGCACTTAAATAGTTTGAAAATGTTATTATTATATTAAAAAAATAATTTGAAGTAGTTTCTTTTATTTTTTTAGTTTTTATACGACAAAAACCAACATACACATTTTTTTTAGCCTTTTTATTATTAATTTTTTATGGTGTAAGATATATAATATGATCCTTTTATATTAATTTAAATTTTCACCAAATATTTTTTCTTATGATTTTAATTTAGTCTATTTCTTGATATATTATATACTTTTAGAAATATATATTTAATTATCTAACTGGTCAGGAAAAAAAAAAAATAACACGGTAGCTGCTGAATGTAAACTTATTGTAAGATTCAAAAATATATATTGAATAATGAATATTACAAATAATATTTAAATTTTGTAAATTTTATAAGTTACCAAAAAAAAATTATAAAAGAAACTTTTATTTTAAGTTTTATATGTTAGATACATAATTTAAAAATATCCATAGCAATTTATCAAAAGAAAAAAAAAATATCCATTTCATCTTCTAAATGATTAGTAGTTGGGAATAATATAAGTTTATATTATTTTAGATCTTAACCGTTAATTTTCATCCATCAAGGGTTATAATTTATTAGATTAAATTTAATGGGCCAAATTTATAATTAATTAATTAATAATCTTGATCTAATAAATGATTGACAGAAATCAACGACTATGATGTAAAATGATATAAGCTTCTATTATTCCGTAGTTACCAGTATTTTCTATTCTATCTTATGAAAAAACTCTTATTCACTACTATTTTATTTCCCTCCAAACGAACGCGATTGTGGTGTGTGTCTGGGTGGTGGCGGTGATCGGCGAAGCGCGTATTGCTGTAATAATCAGTAATCATCTTACAATGGAGGAAGCCACCTTTGAGCTTGTACAGCCCTAGAACCCTTTCCTCCTTCATTTCTAGTCTTTAAAGTTTACAGCACTTTTTTTTTTTTGCTGGGGAAATACCTGACTTCACCGTTGAAATTGGGTGCGTGATTAACAGGATCTGATTCATTGCATTTTGAAGCGCGTTTGGACATTGCGAGCCCTTGGTCTCTCTCTTACTATCCTAAATTTCAATCTTCTCCTTTCCTTCCCAGTTTATAGAAATCCCTAACTATTTTATTTTATTTTTTGTGTTCCCATTTGCAGAGCGTGAAAATGTTGAACCCAGTGATGCTTTGGACTCCGAGGTTTTCAAATTTATCCCTTAGCAAATTTCTCACATTTCATTTCTAACCTATGCCCTATGTCGTTGGCTTGGTTGTGCTGACAAGTCTTTTGTGTTTGTTTCTTTACAATAATATCAATTTTTTGAATTTCCCCTTTTCTTAAATTTTGGGACTTTGGAACGTTAGAATTGTTTCTGCGCTGTTATTTCGAACAATTACTTCACTGGTGAGTGGTGTATGTCAATTACTACATATCATCTTTCACTCTCGCTTTGTTGATTTACTGCATGAGAATATGTATTTCCCAAAATCTTATTCAATTGTTACTCTTGATCACATCCTTGAAGGACCTTCAACTTGAAACTCTGAACCTATAAATCTGAATGTCCACAAAAAATTCCATGTAGACCATGTGCTAACAGGTTAATAAATAAATTTGTGAGGCCTGCATTTAGAGTTAATTATAGTGCATTTTTATAAATGCAATGGAGTTTTGTGTTGGTATTTGTAGATGAAAAATCGGTGTAGTAACACAAAATAGAAGGGAGTGCATTGTAATTTACTACTTTGTTTATTGTATCATATTCTCATGCAATGCTTCTTTCTTAAAATGTTTGGTAATGGACCATTTTTTACCCAACCTGTTTCCCTTTCAATTTCTTTTCCTCGTTATTTAGGTTGTCACATACTCACATTTGTCTTCCCGGTAGGATGTTTATAAAACTATTTCACAAATAACTTGATTTTCAAAGTAAATTTTGTAATCTAAAACGACTGGCTGAAATCAACAGCAGTAGCATCCTGAGTAGGATGTACGTTCTCTAATATTTTAGTTATTCTCTTTAACTACATAATATCTCCTGCTTATCTGTTTGCATTATGTGTCAATAATCTGCAAATGGGTTTTACTGTACAGGTTGGAGTTGGAACATCCAAGAAGAATCGGCCAACTTCTGGTATTTATGCCACATTTCCATCATATCATTCCATTGACAGATTTCTAATTTGTTGGATGCTGTGTGATTACGTTACACTGTAGTTTTGTTGGTATTGCATTGTGGATATTTGCAAGTTACTCATTTGTCCAACTTTCATCTATTCTGATGCAGCTAATGCGAATGCTCTGAAGCTTACTTGTGAGCTTCTCCGGGTTTTTGTCACAGGTTCAACCATCTTAGAATAGAAACACGTTTGTGCTTGGTCAACACTATGACTTTGTACATATTTCTATATCATCTTGACCAAAACCTTTCTGTGGATGCAGAGGCTGTTCAGCGTGCTGCTGCTATTGCAGAGGCAGAGGGTGTTAGTCAAATAGAAGCTACCCATTTGGAGTGTATTCTTCCTCAGTTACTTTTAGATTTCTAAGTTTTGGAAATACTTGTATGTAACTTCTACTTCCCCCCATTTTCGATCTAGTCGAAAGCTCATTAAGATTTGTTGGTCATAAGCTATATCGGATACAATTAATTATTCTACATGGAAATTGAAAGAGAAAAAGGCTAGGTGAGAACTCCGGAGTACCTTCACTTTCGTTTCTTTCTAATGATTGATTGCTTTTTAAGTGCTTCCCGAATAAGGAAGATGCAGCAATGGAGGAGGGACGATTTTCTTGCGCTTATATTTTTTTTTTTTGGATATACCCAAGGGTTTTCCCACCCCACATAGGTAGAGCCGGCAAAACGGGCTTGGCTTGGCGGGCCAACCCGCAAAACGGGGCGGGGCGGGCTGAGTTTTTCAACCCATCTCAAAAGCGGGGCAGGGCGGACTCATTTTTTGGCGGGTTGATGGCGGGCATAGGCGGGCCGAGGCGGGTCAGTGTAAAATAGGCTCGGGCTTGCGGGCCAACCCGCCAAACGGGGCGGGCTGAGTTTTTCAGCCCACTTTCAAAAGCGGGGCGGGGCGGGCTGCCTTATTTTTTGGCGAGTTGATGGCGGGGCGGGACGGGCCGCCCACTTTGCCACCTCTACACATAGGATGGGATTAATCCCTTTCGCGGATTGAGAGGGTAAGGGTTTCTCCGCTACCCACAAAGTGTGTTTACCAGGATTTTGCGCTTATCTTTCACAATAATAATACTCGAATAATTTTCAGGATCAATACTGTTTCAGGGTGACTTCGACCTAGGCTTCATGGCCTAGGTTACTTCCAGTTTAGGATCTCCCGGTAACCATGTATTATCCGGCAGGGCAAGAACTCGTCGAAGCCCATCGGCCCGACAATCCTGTGAAGTCACTCTCTCACTCACGACCATTACTTGTGAGATAACCGTTTTAGGGTTGCTTTTCATAAGCATAACTATCCATAGTAGTTAATTGTGTCGTAATAGTGTCGCGAGTCGTGTCGTACCGGCATTGCGGTGCCTCGCTGCAAGAAACCGCACTGCGTCGCACCAAAACGCAATAGTGGCCATTACGATCGCATTTGCGGCCATTACAATTGCATTTGCGGCCATATTGCTATCATAAGACAAAATGTTAATTTTATCCTAAATTTAAATATGTAATAGAAATTTTTAAGAGTTTTTTAGTCTATATGAGTCTCTCTCTATCACTTATGTTATCTCTATCTTTAAAAAATGTTTCTTTTTGTTATTACTTTTGTAATATATCTATTTCGCTATTTCCGCAACCCACTATAACTTTATAGCGTTTTTTGGGATTGGCTGCAATATGCCGCAATCTGCATTTTTAATAACTTTGTAACCATCCCTTGGAGCCTAATATATAGCAGAATAGTGCTCCACAAGGGATCATCTTTAGCATATTGCCTATCTAAGCCTCAGAGCATTCACCATCTTGAGGTGTATACATAGACCCCTGATATTCATGCTATCAGATTACAGGATATAAATACTAGCCTCTTATTGCCAGTCATCTTTACCTTGGTACAGTAGATATAATTACTAGCTCATCAGTTAGATATTCTGTATTCATCTACCGAACAAATACCTAGCCTCAGTAAAAGCTAGCAGTTCTATATACGATTAGACATAGATCATTACAGTGCAGTGTTCTTTTTTTCTTTTGGTCGAGGGCGGGGGATTTAGCAAGGCTGTGATGAAGGGAACAATTTTGTATTGGTTCGTTTACATTTTGAACTAACACCTATAATCTAGTTCTCTTAGATATTCTCAAACGCACTCTAAACCCCGTAGTCTATGTCTAAAAGATCTTGATTGCCTAATTTGGACTTCAAGGGATTCTAGATTCCTAAGATCTTTCAGCATATCCGAATGCAGTCACTATTGTTACAAGTCGGCCAGTGATTATACAAGAGCTATAATTCAATGATGAACCATAAAATTTGATTGTATTTTGGATTCAGCATAAATCAAAGCAAACAAAACATCAAGATTGTTTTTGGCATAAACATGTGCGCCAGTAAATAGTAAGAATTGCATTTAATTATAATTGCTGTACGGCAGAGGAGATCCAGATCACTGGACTCTTAAAGCTAAGCAAAAACCTCTTTTCAAGAAATACAAGAAATTTCAACAGTTGACAAACTAATTACATTTGCCATGCTATATGTCAGGCTGTCAGGGTAAGATATTGTTGCTTAAAAGAATGGCAGTGTGACTAAAGTAAAATAAAATTGTTGTACTGAGGATGGGGCGAGAAAGCCCAAACTAAACAAAGCCCATTCTCTCTAAACAATAAGCCTACAGGACCCGGGGCGGGCCTGGGGGACGACGGAGGACGCTATCGCACATGCTAGAATGTGAATGACAGTGCGAACGAAATATGGAAAGTACCAGAAAGAAAAAAAAGAAATGCTTTTACTGAAAACAAACACTAACAAGAACGTGGCCTCTATTTCTAAAGCCCAAACGTTCAACACCAACGTCATCAGAGTCTGTGTAAGTTTCACGCACGCTGATCTGAGTCACAGCTGTGAAACCCCCACCACCACCATTCTTTCCCCAAACCTCAATTTACTCAGATGGAGGTAACTCTCTTTCTCTTCCTTGAACGTTTATCAAGTTTCTTTTTTATGAGCTGTCAGGGAATCCTTATGTTCTGAGCGCTGAGTCTTTATCTGGTCGACTAAATAGAGAAATCGTGAATATTTTTTTTTTTTTTAAAATATATTACTGTTAATTTGTTTTCAAATATGGACCTTCTCATGTATGGAGTTTTATGATAATCTCTTCGAGTAGTTTGGGCATTGTCTTCTGTACCTGTAACTGATAATGACTATTGCAATCTCGTATGTGGTTACCAATTACCAACATTATGCATGTTCAATAGCCTTGTTGTGAACAAACTAGACCTTTCTTCTTCTCCCATTAGAGGCCAAACCACTTGGCAAGGTTTATCTTAATTGATCATTCTGGATTTAACTTTTATTCAGAATGGTGCTTGTATTCACTCCCAAGGCCTTGTAAACTCCACATTAGTTGCTCATACAACCAACGTGAGACTATATATCTCAACACGTCCCCTCACATAAGAGCCCTTTGGGCTTGAAGCGTGGATTATGCACAGGCCCGATTTTTGGTTTACCTTTTGTGCTTTTGTTTTTAATTCCACTTTAAAGTGGGGGACTTTTGTGCTTTTGTTTTTAATTCCACTTTAAAGTGGGGGACGGCGAGGCTCTGATACCATGTAAAGAACTTTGGGATACACCACCCCAAAAGCTAGCTCTAAGGGTGGGAGTGCCCAAGGCCTTATAAACTCCACATTAGTTGCTCATACAACCAACGTGGGACTATATATCTCAACACGTCCCCTCAAGCCCTTTGGGCTTGAAGCGTGGATTATGCACAGGCCCGATTTTTGGTTTACCTTTTGTGCTTTTGTTTTTAATTCCACTTTAAAGTAGGGGACGGCGAGGCTCTGATACCATGTAAAGAACCTTGGGATACACCACCCCAAAAACTAGCTCTAAGGGTGGGAGTGCCCAAGGCCTTATAAACTCCACATTAGTTGCTCATACAACCAATGTGGGACTATATATCTCAACAACACTTAATTGCTTTTGTAGGTTTTTGCATTTTTCAGCCCATAAATTTAGACTTTAACTCTTTCTTCCCCCTTGCCAAGGGGATGAAGTTAAGATAAAAGTAATAAGGGAACAGTGCTATTACAGTATTACTTGTTTATTTTATTTATAACGTCATCTTATTTTTTTCGCTATTCTTTAAAAGAGAACGAATCCAAACTACATATAATTTTGCAAAAACTACAGCAATTCTGGTCTGGGAGTGCCATCAATGAAAACAAAGGGATGGTGGAGAATTTGCAGCGTTATGGAGTAATCACATCTGGAAAGGTAGCTGAAGTAATGGAAACCATTGATAGAGGTTTGTTTGTTCCCGATGGAGCCCAACCTTATGTAGACAGCCCCATGCCTATAGGCTACAATGCCACTATATCTGCACCGCATATGCATGCCACGTGCCTTCAGTTGCTGGAGGGGAATTTGCTACCTGGGATGCGTGCTCTGGATGTTGGCTCTGGTATAGTCAATGAACTAACTATCTATAATTATTATTATTTTCTAATTTATTCTAATGTATTACAGAAAAATGGAAAATCCTTTAGTTAGGTAATAAATTTTATTTCACCTTTGTGTTTATTGGACTTACTGTTGATGAGTCATAGATACACTAGGTAAGATTTTGAAGTTACTATGCCATGTTTGTTTAGATTGATTAGTAAAATCGATGGTAGTATTTTTTCTAGCTGATAACAGATGCAATAATAAGTGTGTGCAAAAAAAAGGGATGGTTTATTTCCTTTCCTTGATGGAGTTATAGAAGGATGATATGAATGTGTTATGATGTAAAACAAAACCTTGACTGTGTTTGTTGACAAGACAATTTTCTCCTATAGATTTCCATAATCCCAATTCAATTTGGAAATATTATACGTTCCAAGATGTGCTATGGAGAATTAAATGATTTTCTGTTTGACAGGAATTTTGCTGCCTTTTTTCTCCATATTCTCGCATTTGTTGCTCACAATTCCCATACTTTGGGCCTCTTTCCAGGAACGGGGTACCTGACTGCGTGCTTTGCCTTGATGCTTGGACCCCAAGGCCGTGCTATTGGTGTGGAACATATTCCAGAATTGGCATCTTTTTCAATCGAGAATATTCAAAAAAGTGCTGCAGCCCCACTATTGAAAGACGGCTCACTTTCTGTGCATGTTGGTGGTATGGTTTCTATAATTTATGTAAATCTGAAAGATTGAGACTCTTAACTTTTGTGCGACAAAAGTACAGTTCCGTTTGATCGAATTGATCAACAGAGTTTAATCTTGTCCATTTGTCGGGTATGGGGGATGAAACGTTACTGTAAGGTGAAGGATTGAATAATTTTAATTTTAACAAGTCCTTAAGATACTCAGAAAAGCATAACCTCATAGTCAGGATTTGGGATTTGTTTTTGGAGTGATTGAATCAATTTAAGCTGAGAATAGAGTTGATCCATAAGCATTCCTCATGTTATGGCATTCCCAGATATTTGTGAGTGTCCATTTTCACTATCGCAAACTCTTCCCTCTGGTGTATGTTGATAACTGCATGGTTAAATTAATGTTTCTTGAGCAGTTAAATAATTGATATTTTAAGCTGGTGGAGCTATAATTTCAAATTTTTGTGTTGACAGATGGAAGGCAAGGTTGGCCTGAGTTTGCTCCTTATGATGCCATTCACGTTGGAGCAGCGGCATCAGAAATTCCCCAACCACTTGTTGACCAGTTGAAACCGGGTGGTAGAATGGTTATTCCTGTTGGAAACATATTTCAAGATTTACAGGTTGTGGATAAGAACACTGATGGTTCTATCAGTATCAGGACTGAGACTTCTGTTCGATATGTGCCTCTCACAAGCAGAGAAGCTCAACTGCGAGGTTAGTGAAGTGGACGCAATATCCTGAACATTTGAAGGCTGGTACTTTAAGAAATTAGTGGTGTCACATGATGTAAGAATTTGTCTAGTTAAAGGGTGGTGATCATTTCTTACCCGAAAAAAGTCCAAAAAAAAAAAAAAAAAGGTTCATGTTGATCATCTCATTCATCTGAAGTAATAGTAATAATTATTCCATAGATATTCGCGTCTGTTGTCTGAATGTATTTTTTTTAAAAAAAAATTATCTTATATTAAATAATAATAAAATTTCTAAACCATGGCACAGTTCAAACCATGGCACAGTTCCATAGTAAAGGGTTTGTTTGTCTACCAAACAAAAAGGGTTTGTTTGTAATTATTTGAAATTAATAGCAAGAAATAATTAAATTATTCAAAGTTAATTCTGATTACTGATGTATAAATTTTTATCAATGTTATTATCTATAGGACAAATGACTTCTCGTGGTGTAGTAGAAGTGGTGATATGGGTTTAACCTGAGAGGTTAACTCATTAAAGTTGGGTTATATATTTGCGGTGGGTTGAGGCGGGTAGGTCCGTGAGTTATTTTTTTATTAATAGGTAGTATTTTATTTGTTACTGGCTGCGCTTTTGTGATATGAATTTTTTTTATCTTACTACTCTTTTAGAAAAAATAAAGAAAAAAAATTATTTATAACAAAGGTTATCCATATAAATAAGTTCCTAAAAAAGATCTGATTGAATATTAGTATATTGAAAATAAAAAAAATTAAGGGAACTGTGAAATGAAAATAAATAATATTATAAAATTAATAAAATATAATTTTTATTATTTTTTTATTATTTTTTATTTTTTAAATGGGTTTACCGACAATCCACTATAAAATAGGGTGAGTTAGGATTTTTAACCCATATCAAAATGAGGGACAAGGCAGGTTAACCTGTTTTTAACATATTGGTGGTATTGGTGGTGGGTCAGAGCAACTTGGAACGGGCCGACTTATTTTGTCATCTCTATGATATAAGATGAGAAAAGTTATTCTTTCATATAGTTCAAAATTGTGCCAGAATGTTTATTATTTTTTATTAATTATTATTTTATTTTATTTTACAAAAACGGGCCCAAAAACTTGTTTCTACCGTATGAAATTGAAAAGAACAATTTCGTGCAACATGATATGTTTAAAACCCTTATTTATAACATTTTGATTTGTTAATGTTGAATTTGTAAATTAAGTCGAAACCACTTGATAAGTGATATCGTCCAGAATTCGAGGACAATCTAGGTGAACCCTTTCAAAAATATTATTCGCCGACTCCAATCCTAGGTGAAGTTCAAAATAAAAGAAATTATTTATCTGAACTTTGAAGTACTGTATACGTAGCCACATAATTTATTGGTAGATCATTTATGCAATAAGACAATTTCTATAATTTTATTCATCAATAGTCAATAGCAAACATAATGGTAGAAAAAGGAAAAAGCAACAGAGTTTATTCAAAATACCTACAGGAATTTATAATTCACATCAAATGAACAACATTAAAATATGTGAATCTAATCTCAAACCAGCTCCCAAAGAAAGGAAATTTAAAATAAAAAATGAATCTATATCCTCCTCAGCAAAAAAAAGAACTCAAGCAGCGGACATGGAGGATTACTTGAGTTACCACTCAAAAGGAGCTACGCCTGGGCCTTTCCTCAGCAACATTCACTCTGATTGCCCTCCCGTCCAAGCTCTGCAATATCAGAACCACCATATCAGAATTTTATTCCAAAGGCTTACTTAACCAACCACATAACTAGTCCTTAAAATTTTAAATGATTCAAAATTTCATTAGCTGCCATTTTAAAACATTGTCCACAAGAACATCATTAGCCAGTAGCAATCTTGTTGCCTTTAGCACTCAAGCACATTTAATTACCAATGCATGTTACCAATAAAAACCACTCCCCGTTCAACCCGACTAGCAAATGTGGGGTGGAGGTAATCCTTATACACAACCTTTCCTTATCCTTGCATAATTGCAAAGAGACTGTTTCCTGGATTCGAACCCATAACCTTTCAATCATGAAAGAACAACTTTACCATTGTTCCGGTTCGCCCCCTTTAATGCATGTTACCAATGATCAAGTAAAATAGTAGTTTTGTGATATATACCTGACCATCAAGAGCAGCAATGGCATCATTAATATCAGTCTCACTGGACATTGTGACAAAGCCAAAACCGCGTGATCGACCAGTCTCTCTGTCATAGACTACCCGTGCATTCTCAACCTTACCATGTTCACTGAAAATTTCCTCCAGGCGAACATTGTCTACATCCCATGGCAAGTTACCAACGTAGACTCTCAAACCACTAATATCAAAGGCACGCGGTGGGCGTTCAGGCTGTGCTCCTTTTGGAGCAGCCTTATTGACAGTCAACACTCTTCCATCTAAATCCTGTCACACAAAAGATGGATGAGATCCACAAAAACTCAACAAACCACAAAAGAAAAATAATAAAAATAAAAAAAGCATTCAGAGAAGAAAATAATAATGCATGTGCTTCTTCCAGTAAAGGACATGTCCCACATGTAAGACACAATTGAACTCAGAAAAAAACCTTCGTACATGCAGAAAAGTTTCCATACTCAGACTGAGAAGATCAAATTCTAAAGATTCAGTTTTATTTTTGTTATGTATAGATAAAAGTCTATAATTACAAACAATAAAGGGTAAACTTCAGTCTAACCTTTTGTGAGGGTAAAGCTGAGGATTGATTATGCACAGTCTAATCCATACATATTTGTAAAGAAACTGAACCCATGACCTTCGGGAAAGGAGAAATCTTATCACTACTCCAAGACTCACCCTCAATTCATAAGGCAAAAACTACCAATTAAGAGTTTTAGTGTAAACATTTTTACAGCTTCCTTGCCACGATTTAAGTCTCAAAGAATTTTACTATGATGAGAGCAAATAATGGTTAGACCAATGAAGAAGAAAGGAATAACATTTACACCAGCCAGCAAGTTTAGTAAACCTCATAGACCAACCTGATAATGTAGAGGGTTAACTATATAAAGATAACAAAAAAAGAAGCAAATATACTAATAATTTGACAACCCTGTACATAATTGTTTACACTTTTACACTAAGCTATTGGCATTGAGAATTAGAAACATATCAACAGGTCACACTTCCCATTCTCCTTGTCCAATTTCTAAGAGATGTTTTCCACCCCAACATTTGATCATAATTATTAATTACAATACAACCCTTGTCACTTAGTCACATAAATACAAAATATAAACAAACAACTTACATAGCCACTGAACTTCTCCACAGCCTTCTCCAATTCTTCAACTGTACTCATGGTGACGAATCCAAACCCACGACTTCGGTCAGTGGCCCTATTATAAATGACCTAAAATCAAAAGAAAAGAGCCACATTTAAAAAATCCTCAGATATTGAAAGTTATAAACATAAAACAAAACATAACAACATTACACGCAAAACCTCATCAATGAAATTCAAAGTATTAAGGACTCACCTCAGCAACCATAACCGTCCCAGCCTTCTCAAAAAGCATGGCCAATTTCTCACTGTCAACATCGAAAGGCAAATTCCCAACGAATATCTTCAATTCTTCAGATTGAGCAAAAGTTCCATCTTCATCACTCTCTCCTTCGCCCTCTCCACCTTCGGTTTCGTCAACATCTTCATTCCCCCATGTGGGTTCGTCACGGTTCTCCCATCCGGCTTCATCTTCTTCTTCTTGTTCTTCTTGTTGAGCCCAATCAGATGTCTGGGCTACAAATGTGAGGAAAGAGGAATGGTGGGTTTTCCTCCTAGTGAGGGAGAGAGAATTGGAGCATGCCAATTGCACCTTGAGGGGCTTACAAGTATTTGAGAAAATTGGGTATTTGGTTTTGCTGTAGAAAAGTGAGGGTAGAGGGAGTAGGCATGATTCTGCCATTGTGAGGGATTTGAACGCAGGCATAGTTGTGATAGACATAGACGAGTGCAGAGACAGAAGAGAAAAGAAGGGTTTAGACTACAGTTTAGAACAACACAAGTACACAACACAAGAGAGTTTGAAGATAAGGTCTTGAATTGGATTGAAGAAGTTAAGGGTTTTGGAACTAAATTATTGTACGAAATTTGACAAGGTTGGTTGTTGTTTTTTTTTTTTTTTTTTTTTTTTTTGGTTGTTGATTGTGCTTTATAAAGATTCCTACTGGGCCTCCTGCAACATGGGCTTCTATGATTCTCTTCAATGGACTTTTCATTCAAAAATATAACGGGTATATTCGACATTTGAAAATATTTTAATATCTGTACCAAAAAAAAAAGAAAATATTTTAATAGATTATTTTGACAAAAGATGGATTAGTATTCAATTAGAATTTTAAAAGATTAAAAAAAATCACATAATATTTGATTTGGATTTTAAAAGATTATTTTAGAGTATGTCCAAATCCGTTGATATTCAATCAGGATTTTAAACAAAGAAAAAATAATCGTGTGATATTCAAAAATTTAACCATTTTCATGGGTTTTCTCTTGGTGTGGATTTTGTGAGACTTTTTAGTGAAAAACATAAATAAGATATCTCTCTAACAATCTCACCTTGACCCTAGGATTTCTTGAGATTTATCTATTGTAGTGTCTTTTTCTTCCTTTGGCGGGTTGAATTGCTCGAATCGGGTTCCGCCACGGAAGCTTTGTCAAAACTAATAGATTTTTGAGTGATTTTCATCACAGAACAACCCAGAAACAACAAACCAACAAAATTCAAATATAATTCATCTCCAAAGTAATAAATTTTTGAGCCATCTTTTAGATCTTTTGGAAGTTTAAAAAAAATAATTTTCAATTGCAATTTTTCTTGGCATAAAAAGATGTGACTTTTATATTAAAAACAACATAAAATAGTGGGAAAACACTAGGGGAACTATGAGAGTTAATAGGCCGAGCCGAGCTTTAGTCTTGAGAGGCTAAGCCTGTGTTTGAATGTGACTGAGTGTAAGAACCCGCACCGTTAATTAAGGAGATTAATAATTAAATGTGATAATTAGGAAATAGATTCATAATTGACCCTAATAAATATTATGAGGCTTAAATAAATATATAAAGTGATTAACAATGCTGGAAGTCGCTTTTCTGACGAAAAGCGTGGATATTGGTTCTGCTACCCGGTGTAAATGCGTACTGGTGAAGTATCCCGGAAAATTATAATAAGTACATGATAATTATTAGAATATTATATAGGACTAGTAAAACGAGCTTAAAGTCAAAATAATGAGAACTGGTGCCAGAACTGATATTGGCTATGGAAAAGCGCATACCGGAAAGGTGCTGCGAAAAATAAAATAAAAATATAACAAATCTTAGAAAAATGAGTAGGATCAGATTCCAAAGTATGGGATTAAAATGCTAAGCGTAGCATTTAGCGCTAATACTGCGAGTTTAAGCTTAATGGACCTATATATACTACATTTGGTACTAAACCCTAGGCCATACTAGTCTTCTACGTGAGTCCTTAGGTGGCTGGTCAGCTGGTGCTTGGTTCCATTGTCTTCCTTCACCATTTTGTGACCCAGTTGTCACCTTTGCTTGGGTTTTTCACCTTTGCTTGAGTTTTCGAGCCACTGTGAGTGGGTGTGGGTGCTTACCTTGTGTGGTTTGGGTGTTGGGAAGCCATGATCATGGCATTTTGAGGTCCAAATGGTGACCTTTAGGGAGAAAGAACTAACCTTGGTCATCATTTTCGTTTTTCTTGGGAAGTCAGAACTTGAGGAGTTGTTTGGTGAGCTCCATGTGCCATTCTTGCTGAGTTTTGAGCCTTGGAGTAAGTTGTCCACCATGATCATGAGTTTATGCTTATAGGTGGTGTCTTGACATGTTTAATAAGTTAAAAAAGTAACCAACTGATATATGAACTTAGAACAGAGTAAAGATGCATGCTTTCACGTTTTAATGGGTTAAAAGATGAACATTTGGAGTGATATCTCGCGAAATGCAGAAACTGTATTCTGTCGCGATATATCTGAATATTGGGATGGAAATATCCGGATATGGATATACGGATATCGATATTCGGATATGGGGTTCTGGATATCCAGATATGGGATATCCGGATATGCCTCCGACATATATCCGGATATTCTGGGTGTTCGATGAACAGTAAGGTACTGTTCATACAGTTTTGAGTTAGGGGTTTGTGGACCCTACTTTAATGAAGTTGTGCTTCTGTATTAATTGATGTAAGTCAGAATCAAGGGATTAAGGGCTTGTGACTTTGTGAGAAGCCTAAAGACATGAAACGTAAGAGAAAGGCGTTGTCTTTATGAGTATGCTTGTAGAGTTTGAATATTGATATGTTGTTGGTCCGAAACAGATTGTGATTCTGTTGTGAGTTGGACTTGAGCTAGTGTGGACTCTTGGCATTGGTCTGTGAGCTTGCAAGGTAAGCTTTTGTGTCCTCGGTTTTGCCATTGTTGGTTCCACCATGTCCCATGGGGGATGGTTTATATGCATGATGTTATTTTCATGTATTATTTGATAAATGCTGTTGAGCTGTTATATGCGAGTGCCTTTATGATATGCATGTGGTGTTCCACCTATACGGTAAGTGTAAGAACTCGCACCGCTAATTAAGGTAATTAGTAAATTAATTATGATAATTAGGAAATAATTCCATAATTGACCCTTATAATTATTCTGAGGCTTTAATAATTACAATTAGTGGGTAAGAATGCTGAAAGTCGCTTTTCGGAAGAAAAGCGCAGTACCGGTTCTGCTACTCGGTATAAATGCGTACCGGAAAAGTATCCCGGAAAATTATAACGAATGCATGATAATTACTAGAATATTATGTAGGACTTGTAAAACAAGTTTCAAGTCAAAATGACGTAATCGGATGCCAGAACTGATACTGGCTATGGAAAAGCGCGTACCGGAAAGGTGCTCCGAAAAATAAAATAAAAATATGACAAATCTTAAAAAAATGTGTAGGTCTAGATTCCAAAGTTTGAGATCAAGATCTTTTACTTTGCTATTAAGGCTAATACTGCGCGTGTGTGGCCTTGTGCCTATAAATAGACACTTTAGGCACAAAACCCTAGGCCATATTATTTTCTACGTGGGTTTTGGTGGCTGAAGGGAGGTGGCTACTGTCCATTGCTTCTCCTTCACCATTTCTTGAGCCTTGGACCAATTCCTCTTTGATTCTTCCTCTCTTCTTCTTACAAACACATAGTAGGGTGGGTTGTGAGGGTGTGAGGTGGTGCTTGCTGCACACTCAGCCACTGTTGAGTGTATCCTTGAGGGCTGGTTGAAGTGTTGAGTTGTGTGAGTGGGAGTTGTGAGTGTTTCCTTGGTAGTGGAAGCTCCAAGAAGCAACCTTTGGGTAGGAAGATCAAGTCTTGTGCACCATTTTCGTGCACCCTTGTGTGGCCTGAGTTGAGGAACCTTGGGAGAGCTCCAAGAGCACACCTTGCTCTGTTTTGAGCTTTGGTAAGTTCCCTCACCTTTGATCTTAAGTTTTGATGCTTAAAGTTGATGTCTTGGCCATGTTTAATGAGTAAACAAGAGGGTATAATGTATATAAACCTAAAATGGATTAAAGATGCATGCTTTAACGTGTACATGTGTTAAAAGTTGGATCTTTGGGTTGGATATTCACGAAATGCAGAAACTGCATTCTGTCGTGAGATATCCGGATATTTGTCGAACAGATATCCGGATATCAGTATCCGGATATGGTATCCGGATATGGGACCTGTGTATCCGGATATGTGATATCCGGATATGGTCAGTGTGATATCCGGATATGACATATCCGGATATGTCCCTTGAGATATCCGGATATCCTGGGTTCTCACAGAACAGTAGCCGTGCTGTGTGAACAGTAAGCTAGTGGGTGTGTGTGGACCCAAGTTTAAGGAAGTTGTACTTCTGTAATTAATGAACTAAGTCAGAATCATATGATTAAGGGCTTATGGCTTTGTTGGAAGCCTTAAGACGTAAAACGTAAAGGAAAGACGTAGTCTTTAAGTTGTATGCTTGTTGTGCATAAATATTGATGTATTATTGGTCCATATCAGATTGTGATACTGCTGTTTGTGGACTTGTGAGTGGTTGGACTCTTGGCTTGGATAGCTAGCTTGCAAGGTAAGCTTTCGTGTCCACGGTTTAGCCATTTTGTTGTTCCACCATGTCCCATGGGGATGGGTTTATGCATGCTGTGTTACATGCTTTAATGTTTTGGAAATGCTGTTGAGCTATTTATATGCAATGTGCTTTTATGAGATGCATGTGGTGTCCACCTATACGGTAAGCCTGAGTATGTAGTACATACAAGATGGTGAGGCTGTGGGTGAGGTGCAGGTAGCGTCCATGTACTCATGTAGGTATAGACGTATTCCTACATTTCTCTGGCCAGTAGATTTGATAAACACACATGGCATGATTAATTGCTGCATCGCATGATTTTGGAACTTATATTGTAAATACTGTTTTTGAACTTATATTACACATGTAAGTGAGCTTGGGGTGGAGACTCCTTGAGGACCCCTTGTCTTACTGAGATTTCTTGTTAGAGATCTCACCCCACGTTTGGGGACGCTTATTTCAGGATCAGGTAATGTTGAGGGCTCCGGTGGCAGGAGGCCAGAGCTGAGCTGATATATGATATGCTGACGTGCTGGATTGACTGTTATGTTTTCCGACTGTTGTTTATGTTTTCTGCTGAGTTTATGTTGAGACTGTTGATTGGGCATTGTTGCCTTATTTGGTGAGCATGGGGTTTGTCCATGCCACATGGTCGTGTTATTGTCTTTAATTTGATGTTGTAATTAAAGTATCAGGTTTGACCCAGGCTATGTGTTGTAGTCCTGTGGCTTTAGATACTCACGTATTATTTATATATGAGGTATTCCAGTTAGTTGTCTTGCAATTTACATACAGGCAGTATTTTATGAAATTGATTAAGTAATCAAGTTGGTTAAGTTTAATGACGTCATAATTGAATTAAAGAAAAAGTTATTCCTCATTTTAATTAAGTGTGGCTTAATACGATAGTATGTTAACAATCCGGGTTAACACGGGCTGTTACAGTAAGACTGAGTATGTGGTACATACAAGATGGTGAGGCTGTGGGTGAGGTGCAAACGATGTTCCTTGTACTAACTGTAGGTAATAGACGTATTCCTGCATTTCTCTGACCAGTAGAATAGTTATACACACATGGCATGAATATCTGTTGCACTGCATAGTTTTGGAACTGATATTGTTAAACTGCTTTTGGAACTTATATTACACATGTAAGTGAGCTTGTGGTGGAAGATCCTTGAGGATCCCTTGTCTTACTGAGATCTCTTGTTTAGAGATCTCACCCCACGTTTGAGGACCCTTATTTCAGGCTCAGGTAACCCAAGGGCTGAGTCCTCTAGTGGCAGTAGGCCAGAGTTGAGTTAGATATTGCTGTTATATGCTGACATATTGGATGCTGGATATGCCTGTTGCTTTTATGCTTTTAGCTTCAGTTATATTAATTTTGTTGCTGTTGAGACTGTTGTTGGGCCTTGTTGCCTTATTTGGTGAGCATGGTGATTGTTCATGCTACATTAGATTGACTTTATGCTTTTAGGCTTAAGTTGTAATAATGTATCAGGATATTGTCCGGGCTATGTGTTATAGTCCCGTGACTTAGAAACTCACTTTATTTATGTAACGAGGTATTTCAGTTAGTTGTCTTACAATTTTCATACAGGCGATATTTTATGATAACCGATTAAGTAATTAATTTGGCTAAGTATTAATGACATAATAATTGAATTAAAGAAAAAGTTATTCCGCATTTTAATTAAGCATGGCTTAATACGATGACATGTTAACAAACCGGGTATACACGGGATGTTACACTGAGCAAGTCTGTTACCTGTTATAAACATAATTATCGGTATGCGGCCTGATTTATTTACAAAAAATAAAGCCTGGATTAGCCTGTTTTAAAAAAAAATAATAGAACAAAAAATTATCCAAACAAAATATACAATCAACGGCATTGATATTTTCATAAATATTCATAAATTGAATGTATATACAAACAACATAATATAACAAAATCATTCAAAAAGTCTATTTAACCAATAAAATAAGGCGAAATGGATTGAGGAGAGAGGGGGCTATTATAAGCAATATAAAAAATATAAAGTAAAAATAAAAATTAATATACTAGGTCAGCCTAAGAGGCTCTAAGGCCGAGCTTTTCAATTGAAGCTTGAAACCTTTTTATTAAATGAGCTTTTATACAAGTTCAAGCTTGGTTTCAACAATCAATTAAAATTAAAACATATTATCTTAGCCCATTATAGCCAAAGGCCAACAAGGCAATTCTAGACATGTAACCACCTAGGCCAATATATTCACGAGCATAGCCAAAGCCCCTTGTTCGCATATAAGGAAAAACTAGGAGTGTGCAAAATAACCAAAAAATTGATCGGAACCGAAATTGAACCGCCCTTTAAAATAACCGGTTTTTAAAAATCGGTTCATGAACGAACCGGTTTTTAAAGAACTAGTTCATGAACCGAACCGGTTCTTAGAACCAGTTTAATAACCGAACCGTTTCCGAATCGAACCATTTTCAAACCGAAACAAATTATTTTTTATAACTTTATTTTTAAAATTTTAAGTTTTTCTTTTCGAAAGAGGGTCGACCCGAACCGATTTCCTTCCGAAACGAACCACTTTCGAGCCAAATCATTTAAACCAATTCGGTTCTGTTTTTTCAAAAAATCCGGTTCGGTTCGACCAATAAACATCTACAGGAAAAGCTAACCATTTGAGAAAGTACCAGGAGTCGAGTTTAATTAAATAATCTGAATCAATTGAAATTTGCATTCGATGATGATCAGTTTAACCTTTAAGCGTGTATGTGAAGAATAAATACTCAGTATCAGTGCTTGGCGGTAGTTTCTTTGAACTGATTTGTTTCCCCGAAATTCGTCTCTCTCTTTTTAATACAATTTCACTGCTCATGATCTTATATTCATTTGATTGAAAAAAAAAGGTTTAATATTGGAAACAAACAAAATCAAGTTTTAATAGTTCAAAAACTGAAACTCAAAACAATGTCACAAGTTGTCTGTATACAATTATTGCGAGCGACAACTAGGTCAGCGATATGCTTCATGGTGACAATGAGCGAAAGTAGGTTACAAAAATGAAAGAAAAGTGATGAAAGAAGAGGAAAACGAAAGAAATTGCATTTTATGTTATTTTTAAATGTTTAAGGAATTTTTTTAGGTCGCTCTCTCTTACCTACTAGAAGTGAGAAAATATTGTTATAAAAAGAAAGTAAAAAAGTAGTGAGAAAATCTTACTTCTGAATTTAAAAAAATAAATTAACAAAAGCCAGCAAATACTAACCAGAAGGGCAAAGAAACTTTCCTCACTTAAGAAAGAGTCATCAGGAACGCTTCACGCCTTCCAAACGTAAATTTTTAATATGTTGTAGGACTACCGTGCTTCTTTCATTCAAAAGTTAACACGTATATTAAATTATTATTATTATTTTTCTCTCCTGAGCCTTTTCTTTCTTTCTCTCACCTCAACATTTTCTCTTTTTCTCTCACCTCAATCCCACCCTATTTTTCTTACTCCTGGACCACGGTATATTCACTCCTTCCAAACCTATTACGTTTTGTTTTGTTTTATTTTATTTTATATTTTTATATACCCACTCTCAAGTCATCTCCCATGTATCTCACTAGTTTCAATTCTTTGAAATAACTACAACATTAATTTCGGATCGAGACTTAATTGTAATTAAAATTCATTGGTCATTCCAAAAATATATTTAGTAGAAATCAAATATGAATTTTCTTCCCCCAACTCAATCTGTGTTCTCAACTGAATTATACTCATTTAATCCAATTTGATTCAAAGGTTGCCCCTTTCCATTGCCTTGGTTATGACTTACGACGGCTGACTTGGTTTTTTAATTTTATTTTAAATAAATCGAAACTTGTATCGCTTGAAAACACTCTTATTTATATATTCACACATAATAAAAGACAAGAATAACAGAAACTTTGAAACAAAATGCTTTAATATAACAATTTGTAAGCTTCGGGGAAAGAGAAATTAAACTATTCTAAGGCATAATCGAAACACTGTCAAATGTATTAATTGCTCCAATACAAACCATAAAGGCATAAATGCCAAACATTGTCAATGTTGCAAACAAATATAGCCCTAAAAATTATGGAAAAAGCAAAAAAGATTACATGAATTGAATAGAAATTTTCATTACTTTTAAGAATTATAACCCGAAAAATTGCTCTGCATCTTCTTGCAAGTTTAAGGAAGCGTGGTAGGTCCAGGCGAAAATTGCTACCTCTATGAAATGGAAGACAAAGGTAATTAACACTTGTAAATCGAAATAGAATAGTGTTTTTTTTTTTTACATTTATTTAAAATTATATTTTATATAAAATAAAATTCATGTATTATATTCCTTTCTAATGCATTTATAAAGACGCTAGAAAAGGAACATGGCGCTTAAAGTAAAAAGTGGACGCAAACTGACCAATTTAATTGATTCATTCTAGAGATTGAGAGGGCCCGTTTGGTGCACCAGATAAGACTAGTAGAATAGGATAGTTTAGCATATTTTATCTTTACCATATGTTTGGTGATCCTAAAGGATATGATAATTTTATCAGGTTCAATCTTTTTGTCCTATTGACAACCTGATAAGCTATCTTGTGGGATACCATGGGTTACAATTGGAACACATAGGATAAGAAAATATCTTGTGGGGGATCATGGGTTACAATTGGAACGGATAGGATAAGAAAAGAAAAGAAAAATTATTCCAGAATTGTCCCATCCTCCTTCTTCTACCTTATTCACTGTTACGTTTCATTTCTATTAGCCATGAAAATTAAAAACCCTAGAAAGCCCTTCATCCTCCCAATTCAAATATGGCCAAAAAGAAAGGTACACCTCACCCTCACCATCATCCTCATCCATCTCAACCTCAATCTCTTTACCTCAAACAACACCACCCAACTGTTAAAGCCATGGACGACCCTTCAGTTCAGATTCAGAATCTCAAGAAACTCAACTCTGTTCTTCTCATGGAGACCACTCACCGCAGACAGCAGCCCAAGTCCTTGCTCCATGCTGGCGACTCAAAGGCCCTAAAGCAATTTAAGGTTTCAATGTATCGATTGAAAGTAATTTGAGAAATTTTTAAACTTTCATGTAATAAAACCCATAAATTCATATTTGAACTTTTCTTAGAATACTCAATGAAAATATGCATATGATATATGGTTAGAAAACTCTTATTACGTAGAACAAAAACTCCAAAGTTTCCAAGATCAATTACAAAAAATTTCAAACAAAATTTTATTATGAACTTTAGGTTTTATATGCAAATTTAGAATTTTTTTAATAAATAAATAAAAATTAGTTTTATAATCATATGTGCATAGGTCTGATACCAAATGAAAAAAAAAATATAACTTTTAACCTATTGGTTAAACCCAAGAGCAAGAACGAGAAAATCCTAATGCGTGGGGACGTAATAGTATAGCTTTAGATATGTGGAGAGATATTCTTAGTAATTTTGAATGTTTGTTAAAAATTATATTATGTTTTAATAATTGAGGAAATTATATTAGGTTTTATTTTTTTATTAATATCATTACATTTCTTTGTTCATTTTTTATTGACTCTTGTGATTTTGAATGTTTTTTAAAAATTCATATATTTTTTAAAATCTTATAAATTCTATTAAAGTCCTTTAAAACTCAATCTTATGAAATCTAGATTGTAAAAAAAACCTTTTAAAAAAGTCTTTGAAGTCACTCCAATTCTAAATAATCTTTTAAAATCTATAAATTCTTTATCTTAAAGAAATCTTTTAAAATCCTAACCCAATCACCCCCAAAATAAAAGAAGGCTGATTAAAAAATAAAATATTAAAAAATTTAAATGTGTAATTATATTATTATTATTATTATTTTGATAACATATATTAATTTATTATATGTGCTTCGTTGTCTTGTGTTATAATATATAAAATTTATCTTAATATTATTAATTTTAGAATTATTTAAATATTTCATACGATGTTTTAAAAATAATTTTATTATTCTTTTAATTTAATTATTTAAATAAAAATAGAGAAAAAGTATGAAATAAACATAAATTAAGAAATATAAATTAGCAAAATAAATAAATTAAGTTATATCAATATTTTATCTTTTTTAAAAGGATTTCATGTAAGAGAAGAATGTTAACAATATTTATTTTTATTCTTATTTCTCAATATTCTCTTTATTACTAGATAAAATCATATGTTTATCTCAATAAATAACTTTGGATGGTTAAAAAGAAAAATAAAATAAAGGCCTAGTTTCATTCTATGTAGCACCGACACTGACACGGGACACAATAATACACGAATCTAAAAAAGAAGTTAAAAAAAAAATGTTACATTTCACGTTAGGACACGTTTTGATATTAAATAACATTTTTAATTTATGTGGTGTATATAGTATTTAATATTCAATAATTTAATAAAAAAATGAATCTAAACTTATAATATTCATGAATTTTGCAAAAAAACATAAGATATCTCAAATATTTATATTAAACTCAATAAAATAGTAATAGTAATCCAACAAATTTAATTTAATAGTTAGAACTAAAAACTCAACGCAATGTAACCTTTAAACCTTTTTTTGAATTTCTATAATGTGTATTGGAGTGTCGGGGAGTGTCGGAGTGTCCGAGAGTGTCGGAAAGTGTCGGACACGATACGTCAGGGTTTTTGAAGTGTCGGTGCTTCATAGGTTTCATTAGTGGGCGCAGGATAAGTTTTACCCAATAATAAAAGAATGTTAAAAAAGAAGTATAAAAAAAAAATTTACTAACATTTCACTAGAATCTGTAAATAAAGTAAATAAAGTACATATAATTTTTTTAGAAAAGGGAGAGGTTTACAAACAATACAAAAAATAATGAAAGCCGGCATAATTTTTTAAATAAAAATAGGGAAATGATCCGTTTACAAATTATACTATATATAACCAGTCATACACTATTTTTTTTGTATGCACTGGTCATACACTATTGATTGAAGTATGACCTGTCAGACATAGTGTAGTTTGTAAAAAAAATTGTAATATAATCTTTCTCATAAAAATAATGTTGTCAGTATAATAACCGTCTCGTAATATAACAAACGAGTCTAGTGTTTGTCATTTTAAATGACATAATTTTATGTCATTTTTAATGAAACTACGTCATTTTGGTGTGTTTTATCATTTTCTCTAATTTATAAAATTAGAAATAAAAAGAAAATGGAGGAGAGAGAATGTAAAAATTTACCAAAACGACGTAGTTTCATGAAAAATGACATAACTTTGTGTTATTTAAAATGACAAATATTTTTTCCATAACAATAATATATAAGGGTTTAATAAGAGTTATGTTATAGGAAAAGTGATTGTGTTATGTTATAGAGATTCGTTTTGCGTGCCAGAGTTTTTTTTGCTGCGGGCCCCACAAAATGTTGTGTGTGTAGGAAAAATTTTATAATCATGTTAAATGATAGATGATAAACCCAATATATAAACTTGGAAAAGTAATTTTTCAAAAGAAAAAGGTGTAAGTATTAATAAGTGAAAATATTAAGAAATATTGATGTAATTACTCGTGAGTAAAACGATGGTATTTTTTTCACTCTTATTGTGTTTGGAATTATCAATATCAAATATGGAATTGATTTTAATTATCTGTTTTGATTTAAAAATGAATTCTCATATTAAAATTTATTATAAATTGAATTATATTAATTTTTCAACTCATCTATGGAACATTTTAAAAATGAATGTAATTAATTTTATTTCATTTTAAAAATGATGACATGTATGTATGGTATATGGTTCTTGATCAATGAACACTCCGTTGAAGACTTATGTTCTTAGAGATTATGTACAGACTGGTCAAAATGAGAAATTACGTTTTGGGAGTCTTATGTTATGTTATATAATGTTATGATATGATAGAAAATACTATGAAGTAATATGATATGTTGCTATGTGATAGGTTATAAGAGAATATGTTATGTTATGTTATAGTACGTATTGTGAAACCAATGCGCTTAAAATGAAAAGTACATTCATACAAGAGTTTTGATGATTACAAACAAGCAATAGAAGCAACACTTGAGTTAACACAACTCACAACAATCAAAAGTCAAAGGAAGCAATTCAAACAAGTCAACAAGAGCGAATCACTCAAGATCTTTATCACAACATGCTCCTGAGAACTTAGAATCCAAAATGTAAAGGTAAATTGATTAATGATGCATAAATGAGCTCAAAGGATATTTAAATCCATGCATGCATTATCCATGTCATCAATTATTTAAAAGCATTGATTATTATGAAAAAGATCCTTGACACTCAAAACATTTTATACAAGTCAAGGAAATACATTAAAAGTGATTAGAAACTAAAAGGAATACTTTACAACTCATAAAACTGCATAATCAGAGAAAGTATTCGAATACTACTTTGTATGTATTCGAATACTTAAGTTCAGAACAAAGTATTCGAATACTTCAAGTAAAGTATTCGAATACCAGTTAAAGTATTCAAATACTTTCCGAACAGTATTCGAATACTTACTGGACAGAAAGCAGTCCAACGGCTATAAATGAAGTATTCGAATACCACACGAAAAGTATTCAAATACTTACTGGACAGAAAGAAGTCCACCGGCTATAAACGGCTAGTTTTGCGAAAATGAGTGTTCTAAGGGTCATGGGGGGCCTCTATAAATAGTGATCACTATTCACATTGATGGGACACCTTTCCTAATTACTATTCTTGCTTTATTTCATATCATTTGCTTACTATTCATCATCTTGATCATAAATCACCTTTGAGCTTCAATCTTGTGTCGTTGATCAATACCTATAAGCTTCAACTTGTATAATCTGTACTTTAAGAGTACAAATCCTTTTCTAAACACTCTCAATTTATTCTTCTGTGTAAAGGATAGTGAGACCCTAGTGAGAGGTTGCTCATAACCTAAGTAAGTGAGTGGAAGTGTGAAGGTTCCAAGAATTAATTTTCTTGAAGGTTGTAGTGGTTTTTCAAGCACCCTTGAAGCTTGATAATTAGTGGAAAGTTGAACGGGCTGGACGTAGGTCACGGTGGTAGTGACCGAACCAGGATAAACAGTGTTTGCATTCTCTCTAACTCTCTATCTCTTTATATTAGCATTATTCTAACTACTTAAGCTTATCTTTTTCTCCTCTTTATATACCATTCATTTGTGTGAATCTTCATTTTCTAAGCTTTGCTTTTATCATACTAATTTATCTTAAGAAAATTAATTTTCACATAGGAAGTGAAGCATTTTATTAGAAATATTTTTAAAACTCAATTCACCCCCCTCTTGAGTTTGAGGCCACTTGTCCAACACGTATACGTTTGGAGAGTACAAGTATGGATTTCTTTGCGAGATATAGCCCCTGGGAGTATAAGTATAAATACAAGTTATGATATTCTCTGTGGGATACAACCCTGGGAATATAGGTATAGGTATAAGTTAAGATCTTTTTTTTGGGATATAACCCCTAGAAGTATAAGTATAGATATATGTTATGATCTCCTCTGCGGGATACAGCCCCTGGGAGTATGGGTATAGGTATAGATATATGTTAAGATCTCTTTGCGGGATACAGCCCCTAGAGTATAGTTCTAGAAGTCTTATATATGTGTATGAATGTATGATGTCTTATATGCTATGTTATCTAACATTTATGCAGGAAGTGAACTCATGGGTGGAGACTACTCCATAAACCCTGGGTTTACTACAAATGCAGGAGAGCCCTATCAGAAAGAGATTAGTTCATGATGGCTAGAGATACTAGCTGGAGCAGTTATCTAGTGTAGCGTTCTACAACATCACTATATACATATATGTTTTGTATAACATGATATGTTATGTTCATGCATATGTACAGTATAGATTTCCATTTTGAGAGGCATGTGTGGCCTATAGATAATTGTATACAGATTACGGGATTAGGTATAAGTGTGTATGTTGTTAAGTAAGTTGATATCAGTAGTGGCACAGAGCCATACTCTGGTATGTATGTATGTATATATATATATGTATATATATATATATATGTATTGGACTTTTTCTGTTTATCAGGTATTATGTATGATAGTGGGATTTGATCCCTGGATTAGTCCAACTTACAGTTGTTATGCTGTCCGTTAAGACTATGTTCGAAATGGTATCTATTATCATATTCAGATAGTGATTTGATCATTTACGATGGTCACGGGTTATTAAGTATGGATTCTATGCAGGTATGCGACTGTATAGATTACGTTATATTGAAAAATAAATTATGCACGGTGATACTTAAAGAAAAATTAAAAGGAAAAAAGTTAAGTCACTTCGTTACTCGGTGTAACGGTGATACTTTTATGTTAAGTCTTACGCTAAAAAATTGTTCCAAAATCTGTCCAATAAAAAATTGTGAACATGAAATGATGTGAATTAAAATTTAGTCTTTCAAATTTGTAATTAAGAGATCAACTGTGTCAATTCCTTAAAATATTAAGAATCTTGTTTTTTATAAGTGTGTTCTAATTTTGTATAGTCTTTTTTTTTCCTTATTGGTTTATAAAGCAGTCTTTTAAAAATCGGTTCAGAACGGCCGAATAGACCCATGTCTCATTGACCCGGTGGGTTCCTCGGTCCGAGCGGTCATTTGGACCGGTTCTGCAGTCAACTCGGTTTGAACCGTTAGACCCGGCCGAGACCCAGCGACTCAGTGACCCGGTTGACCCTCTTTTTTTTGTAAATATATTATTTTTGGTTGCTATGAACTCTTGCATTAAATCATGTTCATATTTTGTGATAAATATGGTTAAAAAGTAAGGCGAAAATAAGAAGGTATTTTGGATTAGTGCATTTCGTTTATATAATTTAGTTGTATCTTATAATGATATAAAGAAGTTAAGTGGGGATAAACAGTGATAGTCTCATCCCAACGGTACAAACTTTCTCCTTGGTGTATATTTCTTGGCTACTATTTGTTATCATGATTTAGTTTAAGAAGGTATTTTGGATTAATGCAGTTCGTTTATATAATTTAGTTATATCTTATAATGATATAAAGAAGTTAAGTGGGGATAAATACTGATGGTCTCATCTCAACGGTACAAACTTTCTCCTTAGTGTATATTTTTTGTCTATTATTTGTTATCATGATTTAGTTGATCTGTGTTATGTCAAGGAACTAAAGGTGCATTTAGCTTATATTATAATTTTAATCCAATGTTAGGATATGGTCTAGAGCTACAAGCCTAAAAATATATAATATTTGCTATCATTAAGAACCAATTTATTTTTTGAAACTCATTAGTAAATTTTTTATGCGAACTTTTAATATAAATAATATGTTTATATTTTTTAATATGTAAATAGTAAATCCAATTGAATCCGGTTAAACCAATATTTCATACCTCGATCGAGTGAATGAGAAATTTATAATCGTCAACTTTAGCTTTTTAAATGAAACACGTGATGTGGGTTGTATTTTGGAATATTTATAACAACGTAATACAAATGCTTAAGTTTGGTGGGTGTAGTGCAACATCATGCAAACAGATAAGACGAGGCTTAGATATGACCCATCTCCGCTATGGATAGATAAATAACGATCTCCTTACTCTTGGAGCTATGTTAGGATTTAGGAAGGTGAAATCGTTTAAAATAAGTGAAAAATATTTGCTATTTTAAATAATATAATTTGTGTTATTTTATTTTTTTGGTCGACTCTCTCCTCTATGATTTATATCTTTCTCTTATTTAAAATGACATAATTTTACATTCTTTAAAATTTCTCTTAAAATAATGATGCAGTGCCCATTAATGTCGTACTGTTCAAGAAAAAAAGCTATCAACAAAGCTCATGGTTAGTATATAATTGGGTCACTTAAGTACACCGATAGAAATTTAATTTTTGGTTATATGTATAAAAAAAACTTAATTAATAGGGATAAAATTCACTTCGATATCTTTATGCTTTGAGAAATTAGTTTTTGACCGTCAATTAAAGGATAGCAGAAATTATAGTAAAAAAAAAAAAAAGGAAAACGTGTTTGTTCTTTAAAATGATATAATTTATGTCATTTCACCCTCACGAAGAGGTGGGACCTATGCCTTTATTTATTTTTATTCATTCTCTCCTTTTACCTATCTGTTTCTATCTCTCTTAAAATAACATAATTTTACCTCCTTTAAAATGATACGTTTAAAAAAACTAAAACGTGTGGTTTCCAATTTGTACGTTGCCCTCGGTGGAAAAGAAAGAAAAAAAATGTAGCTTTATAGCACAACAACTGATGTATGAAAATGATGACCTTCTAGAAACAAAATAAAAAAAATAAAATAAACTATGGTCAAGAAGGATATCCGGTAAGAATAGCGTAAATTATGTGGAAGGAAGTGTGAAAATGAGTGTTATTTTATATATTTGAGAAGATTGAATGCTGTTTTGTCATTCCCTCTTTAGATTATTCAGTCTGTCAACACACTGACGTTGAATCTTCGCTGCCGTCCTGATTCCCCGCTGCCTCTTCTATTGCGTGCTGGCAAATTTCGTCTCCCTTGTCTTTCTCATATGCCTACCAGCCTATGGAGGTTATCTAAAGTGTACCGGGACCACCATTTTTAGGTGGTTTCTTAGTATAAATAGGAGGATAAAATGGAAAAGTGAGAAAATAATAGGGATAAAAAAGGAAAGAGAAAATTAATATTGTCAAAAGATTTTATCCTCATATGCCTATCAGCCTATGTATGTACCCCTTTCTTTCTATGCGGTTAATTATTTTTATTCTGTTTTTAGTTGCCGTCTTAGATCCCACATTAGTGTCATTGCATTGAATACAAAGTTTGAGGGATGACTTCGATTCGAGCAATTGAAGAAAACCAAGTGATTCATTTGCATATCTAGATGTTTTTTTTTTTAGATTTTATAGTTAAAACTTCATTGAATAAAAATGAATCTTTTAAAAGGACCAGATACAAAAATTGAAAGGAGAAACATTAAATTTATAATATAATATAATATAAATTTATAATATAATATAATATAACGCGTCAATTAAAAATTTATTAAATAACTTTTTATCAGATTACTTTTTCTTTCATAATACACAATTTAGATGGAAGGTTTTAAATGTTTATATTATATTAAATAATTTTACTTTAATTCATAATCATTTTATACATTATTTGAATAACATAAAAATCAACCTAATATATGTATTTTTAAAGTCTTTAATTTTAACAATTCTTTTTAAAAAAACGAATATAAATATTTAAAATTTAAAAGTACAAAAAATTATATTTTATATGAAATCATTAAATAATGCGACTATTTCAAATGCGCGCGCATATATATATAAAAGGAAAAGTGTTTCGCTTGTTTTAAAAAATAAAATTATCTCCTAAAATTTTAAAATATTATTTTAAAATTATAAAAAATAACCTTTATCTCGAAAAACACTAAAATCTGTATATAAAGTTACAGGAGTCAATAAGAAATTAAACTAATTTTAAAATAAGTAAATACAACTATATTTATTATGTAAAAAAAAGAACTATATTTATAACGGGGAAGGTTATACTTACAACCTGTTTTCTTTTACAACTAATATCTTAATCGTTGATTTCTGTCAATCAACGGTTAAGATTTTCGACAATAAATTTATTAATTAATTATTAATTAACAATAAATCTTAACCGTTGATTGATGGAAATCAACGCTTAAGATATTTGTTGTAAAAGGTCGTAAAGGAAAATATATTGTAAATATAACCTCTCCCATTTATAATTTAATAATTTGCAATAATTATTTATTTTAAATTAATTACAAATTAAATACAACTTCAATTAGTTATTATAAAATTAAATCATTTTATAAATATTAGCAAAAATTATATTTCGACCGTTGACTACGGACAATAAACGTCTTGTGCTTTATAAATAAGTCTATAAAATTTGTGAGTTGTGACTGCGATAACTAACTTAATTTTAAAAATATTTTAAAAAATATATGTTTTTTAAGTGATAATACCTACCCAGTATCGACTGGGCAAATTGGAATTTTCGTGGTGGATAGGACTTCTGAACTTCTTCGACGCTGACTGTGCCATTAGAACGAAGGAATCATTTCGAATCTTTTCATACCTATCCCGATTCTGAATCCAGATTTGGTCACAGCTAATAAGTAGCGTTTAGTGTTACATGTGTAATTGTTTAATGTGATGAAATTATTTTCTACACATTTAATTATTTTTTTTTTCTCTTTCTGGTTTTTAGACTTACATGGACTTAGTGCTTTTATGTATATGGAAGATAATTTTATCTTATATAATATCTACAACATCAAAAATATCAAACTCATATATATAGAGGGGAGATTATATTTACAAATTTTTTATTTACAAACTCTTACAAATTGCAATATGTCTGACAGATCATATTTTAATCAAAAATGTATGACCGAAATACATAATGTAATTTGAAAAAATTTGTAAAAAAAAATTATAAACAGATTATTCCCATATATATATATATATATACACATAAATTATAAACAGATTATATCTCATATATATATATATATATATATATATATATATATATATATATATATATATATATATATATATATATATATATATATAAAAGGTTTGTTTGTTTTTTCTGGCATAGATGTAGTAGATAAATTATTTGCATTGAGTGTAAAACGACATTGTTTTGAGAAGGAAATTAAGATATTTTTATAATTATAATTTATTCCAAGTCTATAATAGGCTTTATCATTATAATTTTTAAATTTTTCAACTTAAAATGATATCGTATTAAGAATTAATGTATATAACTTATTAACTACCAAAAAAAGTTATATAGTTATTTATATATTTATTGTAAAAACATTAAAGATATATATATATATATATATATATATATATATATATATTACTCTCCTTTCACATAAGATATCTTCTCTTATGTTCTCTCACTTCGATTTCCGTACCCCACTTTTTTCTTTTTCTTTTTTCTTTTTTCTTGTAATAGTGGGACCACCTATTTTCTCTCTACAACATAAAATAACTATCTTATATTAAATGAGATTAATAAAACCCTATATGTGTGTGTGAAAATTAACATTTTTCCGATTTGAGATAAATTTATTTTCATATACTTTTTTAATTATATATTTCAAAAAATACATAGTTAAAAAGAGATGAAAATTAATATTTTCCCCATTTGAGATAAGCTTATTTTCATATACCTTTTTTAACCGTATATTTCAAAAAATACATAATTAAAAAGAGATGACCGGAGATAATTGGCTGCATAAATGTTTTTATATATGTTATTGGCGATAATGTATAGTGATAGTCCGACGTCAAACCTCTATATGATTGGTGATAGTGTATCGTGATAGTCAAACATCGAACCCACTTTTTCTTTTTTCCAGAGATCTAGTATTCACCATCTCAACATGGATGTAGAAGGAAGAGCAACCAGTGGCAATTCACACACCCTGAACCTCGAACAGGGCCAAGAAAAGGATACCCAAAATGATGATTATGGCCTCGCTTCTGCTCATACTATTGACAACGGTAATACAACATTAATTCTCTGCTCATTTCTGTTCAAGCTTTTATTTTTCGTGATACATAATTTTCTGTTTCAAGTTTATAAAACAGTCGAATAGTCCCATACATGATTATCCTCAATTATCAGTTTTCCTAGAGAATTGAGATTCTCCTTTTTGTGACGAAATTGATTACAATTTGCAGATTCGTGGCAACAAGTGGGGTTGATGTTGGTGACAAGCTTCAACTGCGGGTGGATACTAACTTTTTCTAATCTGATCATGGTCCCACTGGGTTGGACTTGGGGTCTCATAGGCCTTGTTCTTGTGGGAATCTACACCGCCTATGCCAACTGGCTCTTGGCAGCATTTCAGTTCATTGATGGCAGGAGATTCATCAGATACAGAGATCTTATGGGATATGTTTATGGTAATTAAGTTTTTCGTTGTGATATCCATGATATTAGAACTTGCCTTCAAAATAACATACTTATCCAAGCTTTAATTAAATCTTAGCTGAAGGAGATTATTAATTGAATTTTTCCTTGAATTTCTCAAGGCAAGAATATGTATCACTTGACATGGGCTTTCCAGTTTTTCACCCTTCTTCTTGGAAATATGGGTTTCATTCTCCTAGGAGGCAAGGCACTTAAAGTAAGATCAAGTACCTCTCACAATTAACATTTTCTTCTGTTAAAGGAGAAAACACACACACATATACATACACACACACAGGTTAGTTGACTCATAATACAAGTGATATCACATAAATAGAGAGAAAAAAAGAAAAGTTTTGCACTAGCAAATATGAGTCACTGATATGAGAAAGATTTTCTCTAAGGAGAAAATGTTTTCCATATATATATAAATATGGGGTCGAATGAGTGAGTGAGTTCATTTCAGAGAAAACGGTTGTTTAGTGCAGGAAATCAATTCAGAATTCAATCATTCACCCTTGAGGCTCCAATACTACATAGTCATAACAGGAGCTGTTTACTTCATTTTTTCCTTCTTCATTCCAACAATGTCTGCAATGAAAAATTGGCTGGGAGCTTCTGCGGTTATCACTGTCGCATACATAACATTGCTTCTGATTGTCTTAGTCAAAGATGGTAATTAAGCATTTTGTTTTAATTTTAGCTTTAAAAGAATATTCTCCTTGAACTTGTCTTCCTTCCAAATCATAGTACCTAGCATTAAATTATGCTCACCCCACCAACTATTTGTGGTTGGAAGGGAAATCAAATTCGAATAAGGATTTTGACATAAGCGGAAGCAAAGTGAGCAAGGTGTTCAATGCTTTTGGTACCATTTCTGCTATCATTGTTAGCAACACCAGTGGCTTGCTCCCCGAGATACAGGTCATATTTCTATTTTTTCTCTTTATATTTTGTTGTAGAAAATAATTTTATCTTCTAGGTACAAAAAAAGATGTATAAGCCCCATGTGGCCATATGGAGAGAAAAGAAAATATGGGCTCCACAATTTTTGAAAAAACACTAATCCCATAGATCAAAACTGATCATAGAATAAATTTATTTGTTTCCACCTTTTGTGGGTCTACCTATAATAAATGCTATGAATTATGATATTGAGTGAAATTTGTTTTTTTTTTGTTGCTATATGGATGCAGTCCACTCTACGTAAGCCAGCAGTGGGGAACATGAGAAAGGCCCTGTATTCACAATATACAGTGGGTGTCCTTTTCTACTATGGTGTTACCATAATGGGTTATTGGGCTTATGGGTCAATGGCATCTGCATACCTTCCTGAAAACTTAAGTGGTCCCAAATGGATCAACGTCCTCATTAATGCCATTGTCTTTCTGCAATCAATAGTCTCCCAACATGTATGTAAGATTTTATCATATGGCCAGTTTTATTCAAGACGGAATAGTAGTTCTCACATGGTGCTTTTTTTTATATATAAAAAAGGAGAATGATCCGTTTACAAATGTTTTTTTACAAATTTTCCTTCGAGAACACTATGTTCTCTTGGAAAAACATAGTGTAAGCTAGTGTTCTCCCGGGAGAACATAATGTAATTTGTAAGAGTTTGTAAACAAATTTTTTTATAAATATAACATCCCCTATAAAAAAAAATGTATGTTTTTGTACAGTTTGATTGAATTTGAGTATGATATAAAAAAAGTTTATACCTAACAAATTGAAGGGTGTGTTTTTGTCCGTTTATAAATAATGCAGATGTTTGTAGCACCAATTCATGAGGCCTTGGACACTAGATTTCTAGAAATTGGGAAGGGAATGCATTCAGGAGAGAACTTCAAACGCTTATTTCTCCTACGTGCTCTCTTCTTTGCAGGGAACACATTTGTCTCTGCTGCATTTCCTTTTATGGGTGATTTTGTAAACTTGCTAGGCTCATTTTCACTCATTCCCCTGACCTTCACGTTCCCAAGCATGGTCTTCATCAAGGTTATTTATGATAATTACACTACACAAACGAAGCTATAACTAACAAACCAAGAAGGACTAGTAGAGTTAGTTGGACTTGGACATCTATATGAATATATCTAACTCTTTTGTTTGTGCCTTTGATTCAATTTTAAGGTTAAGGGAAGGACAGCTAGAACAGAGAAGAAGGCGTGGCATTGGTTCAACATCGTTTTTTCTTCTCTGCTTACAATAATAACCACAATTTCTGCGGTTCGGTTGATCGTCAACAACATCCAAAAGTATCACTTCTTTGCAGATGCATGATTCCTGATCTCATCAACTGCATGCCTTAGTTTCAATAAAGAATTGGGCTTGCAGATACATTAGGTGAGAATCAATGATTACTGAACTGAATAATATAAAATCAATGTATCCTTTACCTTCGGATAACTATTAGCCTTTTACATTTAACACGCTCAGTTCACAATCATTGTAGTATTATATCAAGAATGGAAATAAGCAAGAAGAATAATAAGAAATTAAATAAAATAAAAATAATGAATAAATGTAAACATTTATGTTGCTATCATATTATATTTCTCATCTTCCGATTAGGCTATTAAATCCATCCTTTGACCTTCTTTACAAGCATACCAAAGCAAAAATACAGCCGTCTCCGCAGGGTCATCGTGTGGCGTGCATATTGTGGCATTCAAGACGATAAACAGTAGCAATTTTTGCTGGCGTTTCATTGAAAGTGTTGTTATAACACATAAAAATATGTATAAAATAAAATATAGATAAAATAATAATAATTTCCCTCTCATTCAATTTAATATAGGAGAGTGTTGCGTAAAATTTTTGCACTTTCAAATTGGGCTATGTCAATAAAGCAGTATTGCATTATTAATCTAACAGTAAATATAATATTTATTTAATAAATTAATAATGCATCTTTTTTTTTATTAGTTTATTACATATAAGTTGAATATACAAGTTTATACAAATAAATTTTACATATAAGATCCTAACCGTTGAATATCAACGGTTATATAGGTCAAAATGGGCTAAATTTATTATTAATTATTTAATAATTTTGATCCAATAAATTATAACCGTTGATGGACGGAAAATAACGGTTAAGATCTAAAATGATATAAGCTTATATCTTTTAAAATGACAGATGTTATTTCCATAAATTTCTTAATATATAATGTCAAAAGGAACATTGAGAAGTGTTTTGGCGGGTTCACTTGGGAGGCCCAATAAGAACGACCCTAATATCATGGGTCCAAACCACCTCAACTATGTGTTAGTATTGCCCTTTTACCTACGTTCATGTAAGGAAATCCCAACATCAGACATCGGAGTGCCTTATGTTGGGATCCCCTCACTTTCTTTTTGTCCCTTCAGCACCCAAAATAGCATACAGAATTAGGTCTTGGCGCAACAACAATTGGTAGGTTGTATTTCAACACACTGGTAGAGAAGGAAATGTTTGTGCTGATAGGTTAGCCAATATGGCTGTCTCTAACAGGAAAAATTATGTCTTGATGTCTGTAGCTCCTGTTGAGCTGGGTCCTCTTTTGGACTCTGTAGTTGTTTTTCTTTGGGCTTTTGCCCCTTTATTGTAGTAAAAAAAAAAAAAACAGCATATCGGGAGTTTCCTCTCCCTCAGTTGTCAGCACTGCAGCAGCTGCAAGATGCTTTGCCACAACAAGGTTAAGCTACTTTGACTCTTTTCCATAATAGTTAACTTATCTCCTCACCTCCTTTACCATGAAATCTATAATACCCCCTTCTATCTTATGAGTTGTTACTCTGTGAACAAAGAGAATTATTCCAGCCACTTAACATTATCCTCCATTGATACACACTTCTCTTGGGATTACCCGTCATAGTCTTAGTTCGTACTATTATTGTGTAAAGCACCCTTAGCAATTAGCAACTGTAACACTTGGCAACTTGCAAGGATCAATAACTGTCCTCACACACTAACACGAGACTTGTAACGCCTGGCAACTTGCAAGGATCAATGACTGTCCCCACACACTAATACGAGACTTTTCAGCGTGCTTTGTCCTCTCTCGCACACTTCTCGAGAAAACTTCCCAAGAGGTCACTCGTCTCAGAATTGCTCCAAGTCAAGCACACTTAACTATGGAGTTCTTCCGTTTCGAGCTACCGAAAAGTAGATGCATCTTATTAGTATAGGTAGTACCAATTAATTCTTATAAGTCATTCTCAACTGCACCGTCCCATACTAGTACAGTCTCTGGAATCCCTCTCTTTCGGGTGTTGATTCGATTCATTCATGTACCCCGTCCCTAGAAGCATGCCAGGAGCCGCTCCTTGTTTGTGCCCTTTCGCACCAGCGATTACTCCCCGCCCTCGTCAATGCTCAGGATGTTACATGCCCACCAGCTTCCGCCTGATTCGTCCTCGAACCACACCGTACTGGAAGAGAGGCCCTGCTTTGATACCACTTGTAACGCCTGGCAACTTGCAAGGATTAACAACTGTCCCCACACACTAACACGAGACTTTTCAGCATGCTTTGTCCTCACTCGCACACTTCCCGGGAAAACTTCACAGGAGGTCACCCATCCCAGAATTGCTCCAAGTCAAGCACGCTTAACTATGGAGTTCTTCTGTTCTAGGCTACCGAAAAGTAGATGCATCTTGTTAGTATAGGTAGTACCAATTAATTTTTATAAGTCATTCCCAACTGCACCGTCCCATACTAGTACAGTCTCTGAAATCCCTCTCTTTCGTGTGTTGATTCGATTCATTCATGTACCCCGTCCCTAGAAGCCTGCCAGGAGCCACTCCTTGTTTGTGCCCTTTCGCACCATGCCCTTTCACAACGGCGATCACTCCCCCCTCAACAACGCTGAGGATGTTACACTAACCATAAATAACACCTATTTGAGGTTACATACTTGACTCCGTTATCTAACTATCGGCTCAAGAAGGAAACTGTTTTAAGATATTCTCGAAATAATACTCTTAATGGATGAAAATATTTTCAATTTCCTGAATGTAAAAAATTTCCATGGAAGAATCAAACTGTCGGCGTCCTGGGATTGATTTGGTGATACCCGATCTTCCAAATGCACATGAACTAGTGCTTGGCCGAACAGAAAAAAATAAAAATAAAAAATTGGACCACAAGTGTTTTTTGGTATTTTTTTTTTTTTGTATTTAAAAAAAAACAAAGTTTTTGAAAGAATTTTTCTCAAAAAAGTAATTATTAAAATAAAACTATTCCAAACATCTAACTAGATGAATTAAGCTTCAAATACAGTGTGCGTTGAGATTCTAAAATTAATGTTTAGCCGAATTTATCTTAATGCCAATGCAAAATTTCGGGAATATTTCGTTTAGAGGATGCAGTTTCCAATTCCAAAGGAGAACGTTTTCGGATTGATTATTTATTTTAAAATGAAAAATTATTTAAATATAAAATTTCCAAAATTTTACGATATGTATGAATCAATGATATATATATATATATATATATATATATATATATATATATATATTATAGAGAGGAAGATTTTATTTATGATTTTTTTTACAACCTCTTACAATCATATCTTAACACCGTTGATTTCAGCCGATCAACGGTTATGATTTTCGCAAATTAAACTCATAAATTAATTATTAACTCACAATAAATGATAATCGTTGATTGACGGAAATCAACGGTGTTAAGATATGGTTGTAAGAGGTTGTAAAAAAAAGTTGTAAGTATAACATTTCTCATATATATATATATATATATATATATATATATATATAGGGAAAAACGTTTCTCAAGCAGCTTGAGATAAGTTTATCTTCGGCTAGCCCCAAAACTACGTCGTTTTGATTAATGAAGGGTGTTTATGTAATTTTAGGTGAATTAATAAAGGGTGTTTTTGTAATTTTATTTATTTTTATATTTGATACATTTTACTGAAACACCCTTCATTAATTCACCTAAAATTACATAAACACCCTTCATTAATCAAAATGACGTAGTTTTGGGCTAGCCGGAGATAAACTTATCTCAAGCTGCTTGAGAAATGATTACCCCATATATATATACGGTAAAATCATTTCTGCAGCCGCTTTACGTACAACAACGACAGGTGTATGGTTATGATTTCCCACATTTAATGCTTTTATCTTTTGTATGGTTATAATTCCGCGCATTTAATACTTTCAAGTATATATATGGCAAATATATGATTGCTGCACGCACAATAGCTGCAGAAATATAAACCCCTATATATATATATTTAGAGAGAACGCGCTAAAAGTCAGAAATTTATAAAGAGAATTTACGAAAAATATTAAAAAAATACCAATTGAGTTGTATTGTAAATAGGGTTTATCATCTATCCTTTAACATAACCACAAAAAATTTCATACACTCACAACATTTTGTGGGGCCCGCAGCAAAAAAAAAAAAACTATGGCACGCAAAATGAATCTCTATAACATAGCACAATCACTTTTCCTACAACATAACTCTTATAAAACCCTTGTAAATATATGAAAGATGTTATTTTATATGACATCTGCATCATCAATTTAAAAAATAAATAAATATTTCTTCACATGAAAATCAATTATGAAACTTAAAATTGTTGTTCTTCCTTTTACATTATCATTTTATCTTCAAAGTCAATTTTGAAACATAAAACCAATGTTAATAAAATCTCAGCCGGGTCGACTTGGAAATGAGTTATGTAATCGATCCTGGTGAAGCAATGAATCGGCCATGCATTAGAACGGGTGCTCTGACTCGGACCAAAAAAAAAATCCAAAAAAATATTTGCAACTTTTTTTATAATAAACATATTTGAGTATTTTTTGCTTAATTGACTTACATATGTATCTACAATATTAATATTATCTCAATTATGCACTATGAAGGAAATTTTGATTTGATTCGATTCATAGTTAGAGATGTCGTTTACTAAACTGAGCCCCGTATCACGATCATTATATTTTTGTTTGATCCTTTATTGGATAATAATTTGACTTATTATATTTTATATTAAAATATTTAAAAAATTCTATTTTTTTTAGATATTTGAGTATGTTAATAATTTTTTAACATAAATTATAGAATTGCATATAATTATCGGGTCATGCAATTCAACCAGTGACATAGTACCTTTACCGGTTAATGGTCAAGCCAATTTTAATAACATTGCATAAAACTTTTAATGTATCTTTGCCCTAAAAGTTTAAACTTTTGGATTGAAATGATTTTTTAAATGACATCAGAGCTGAAGTGACTAAGTGGTCACGAGTTGTCCTCATTTTATTATTAAAAATAATTAAATATTATAGAGTTTCTTAAAATAATTAGATATATCATCCATCCTCCAAGCCTATTAGCTCCAGTGTCAGTGGTTGTGTTAAGAAAAATATAAAATCATTAATAAATTCTCATTCAATAATTTAAACTTTTGGATTATTTACACTTTACAAATATGTAAGTTTATTACTGCTGCAATTGTACAACATTTAAAATTTCATCTTGGGACTAGCAACCTACCTAGGGATGTGCATCAAACGCGGACACAGGTGGTGCATGGCTGTCGTCAGCTCGTGTCGTAAGGTGTTGGGTTAAGTCCCGCAACGAGCGCGACCCTCGTGTTTAGTTGCCAACGTTGAGTTTGGAACCCTGAGCAGACTGCCGGTGATAAGCTGGAGGAAGGTGATGATGACACCAAGTCATCATGCCCCTTATGCCCTCGGCGACACACGTGCTACAATGGCCGGGACAAAGGATTGCGATCCCGCGAGGGGGAGCTAACTCCAAAAACCCATCCTCAGTTCGGATTAGTGCATGGGTCGAACCGAACCGGATTTTTTGAAAAACCGAACCGAATTGGTTTAAATGGTTCGGTTCGAAAGTGGTTCGGTTCGGTTCGGAAGTGGTTGGGAACTGGTTCGGAAGTGGTTCGGAACCGGTTCGAGTCGACCCTCTTTTGAAAAGGAAAAAAAATTAAAAAATTAAAAAATAAAGTTATAAAAATTAATTTGGTTTGGGTTGAAAATGGTTCGGTTCGGAAACTGTTCGGTTCTTAAACCGGTTCGGTTCATGAACCGGTTCTTTAAAAACCGGTTCGGTTCATGAACTAGTTTTTTAAAATCGGTTATTTTATGGAGCGGTTCAGTTTAGTTCATGGTTCGACCCACTTTATTGGTTATTTTGCACACCCATAAACTTACCCAAAACATCATACAATTGTTTTTTTTATAGATATTATTGTTTTGTGATTAATTCAATTCAGAAGGGTCCCAGGATTGAGATTTTAAAACTCTCCTAAGAATAATATTGAAAAAAATCAAGCATATACTCTTACCCTCAACTACTCAGTTTCCTAATATCAACCAAACTACCATAATTTGATTCAATTGTGATTAGATTCTTGGTATAGCCCTAAACTTTTAAACCTCTTTGTCCCATGCTTGGAATAAGCTAGGCAAGTAAAAAGAAAATTTGCACTAATTTATTCGTCTTATTCCATTGGAACAATGACCAAAGTGCTATGTTTTGCAAAAAAAAAATTCCAAATGTCACGCGAATATTATTTTTTACCAGATTGCCACATGTCACAATTTGCTACTAGTGGTAGCGAATTTCGTGGCCAATGATTTCATGACACGTTGCCATATTACATACCAAATTCGCTATCACGGTGCACGGGTAACGAATTATGACACGTCAGTTTTTTCTTGCAAAAGTGTACCATGTGTCATAAAATCATTGATGAACATAATTTGCTACCAGTTGTAGCGAATTATGCCCACGTGACAAATTGATAAAAAAGTAGTGATATTTGAATAAACTTTGGGTTTTATTAATCTCCTTCCACATAAGATAGTTATCTTATGTGGTAGAGAGAAAATAAGTGAGTCCCACCATTAAATAAAAAAAGAAAAAAAAGAAAAAGGTGGGATGCAAAAATTGAAGTGAGAGAAAATGAGATAAGTTACCTCATGTTGAAGGAGAGTAATATTTCCCATAAACTTTTTACCAAAAACTAACATTTTGGTAAGTGTTCCTATTCCATCTCTCAATCTTCGATTTTTCTTCTCTAGCACCTACCTTTTTAGACTTTCCCATCAATGCGTGTTTTCCTAGTCTTATAGCCAATAATTATACTTTTTTTATGTTTAGTCAAATCTTTAACATCAAAAACTCTCAATCGTATGCAACCAATCCATAAATTCAGTAGGATGTGCCCTATTTTCAAATTTAGTAGTCTTGATCTTCCTCCTAAAGATGACTTATTTCTAGTGATTCCGCGGTTCAAAGAATTTTATACAAAAAAAAATAAAAAAATCGTAAGAATTGACATTCTTTTCTTCGTCACCATATATATCCTTTGATTCCACTCCTTCAGATTGAACCCGACCATCTTTGCAAATTATTATTCTTTTCTTTTTTGCAAGTTAAATCTTGGTTTTGCCTTCTCTGTACGTCTAGCGGGTCTCTTTGACATATGAACTCAATAGTGAAGAGAGAGACGATAGGGTGGACGATCACCCTCTTCAAGTTCATAATAGTATTTAACTTTAAGTATAATTTTTAAAAAAAATATAAATAGTTGTCCCCCCCCCCCCCCATTGAAAGATATATATTACCCCCCCAATAAACAATGAACTCAATAGTTGATAGAGGAATTGTCATAGCATTGACACGTGTCGGACACCGACACGTTTCGACACACGTTCGACGCGCGGTCAACATTTTAGGATACATGGTCAATACTCCGACACGTTTTTTCGACATGGACTCAACTTTTTCCGACACGTATACGACATTTTTTTTAAGAACTAAATTTTATTTTTTAAGTAAACATAAAAAAAAAATTATAAATCAATTTTTTTCTGTTATGAAATTTGACATGGAAAATTATCAAGGTAGGAAAAATTATTTTTGTTTATATTTATGTTATAAAATTTGAATATTTGATTGATTATATAACTTATTATAAACTGTTATATGTATTTAATATAAATTATATTATATATTTTGAAAGTATTATTTAATATCAAAAAAAGTGTCGGAAAACATTTTTTAAAATTAATGTGTCGGTGTGTCGTGCCATGTCCCTTCTCCCATGTTAGTGTCGGTGCATCATAGACCGGGGGAATCCAAAGTTCAATTACAATTATATATATATATTACAATTTTGTCCATACAAAATTTTCTAAATCTTCCATTGAATTGCACCAAAGTAAAATATTATTATTAAAATCAAGATTATATATAGTCATGGTAGATTGATATTAGAGGGGGTTATTTTTGCTATTGTGGTCCCATGTATACAAATTAAGGACGTAAAACACAGATGATAAAAAGATAAAATATGTAATTGCTTAGTTGGATTATCATATAAGTAGCACATATATAACCCTCCTTTGAAACCCCAAAAAGTAAATAAATAAAAAGCTAAAATATTTACCATATGTATTAGGATTTACATATATCTAGGTAGCATGAAAGCAAAATTTCCTAGGCGATCCTTCCAACAGAATATGTTGTACATAGTCCTTGAAGGCCATAACCCGTATAAGGATTTTTACCACATCTTAGAGTAGGATTGCCCTGCATAAACAAAAAATTTCCCCCAAAGAGATCGTTCATGTGACTCTGCCCATTCTTCAACCTCTTCAAAGCCTTACGCCACGAGACTCTGAATCTAGCCAGAAACTTCGTTCTTTTTCTGAGGAATTTCCTCAAGCCAGCAATACGAAGCCTTGGCCTTCTCCTACCTCCTAGAGCCCTAAGCTTAAGCCACGCCCTTGTTTTTTTCACTTCTCTTTCTAGTATTCCATCGTCCAATTCTTCTTCATTTCTTAGTTTCCGGTAAGAAAGCTTGCCTACTGAAGCCATTTCGGAACTAGAGGTATTACTATAGGCTAAAGAATTTGTGAGATGTGATGGATGAAATTGCCTTTATTATTGCATATATGATGTTCCTTTTATATGCTTGGCAACATGAAACAATTGCATGTGCAAACTTTGCTCGGTGCAATTAATTGGACTAATGGCGCAGGAATTTCTTGGTAAAGCCCATTTAATGATCATCGATAAATATATTAGAGCTAGCCCAACACTGTCCCATTCGTGAAGCCTACAAAAAAAAAGATATTACGTGGCCTTATATCTGTCTTTAATTTTTCCTTAGAACAAGACAATTCATTTCATAACTTTGTTATAAATAAGACAAATCTGTGATATTTGACAGAATTATTTAAAAATACAAAATACTAATGGGTTCTTATCTATGCTATTGATGTAGGTTAAGTCCTACTCATGAGATGTGCTACTTCGCGAAAAAGAAAAAAATGGGAACAGAAACAGAAACTGAATTTTTTTTCTAGATACCAAATTATTTAATGTTCGAACTTTCCCCCCGTCACCGTTGAAATTCAACACTCACAACCAGTTGATGCTTTATCTTTATGCTTAAAATCCTTACCAAAATGAGTAGACTTTTTATTTGTTTGCTTCTTAAGTTAGAATACGAGTCAAAAAAGCAATAAATTAAATTTTGAAAATAAGGTAATGTGCAACTTCTTGTAAAATTATGTACATATATCGCATTCGATGAACTGACTAATCTTTCCACAGTAAGTGAATTATCCTTGATGTAAAAGGAATCATGGCACGCTACATAATTGGCCAGAAAGTTGGCACAATAATATTAATACCTATGTACGGCCGAGATTGGGGAGACGATAAAAAAAGATTAAGCATGATTGCTTAATTCAATTATTCTGGTTGTAGTTTTTGTAAAGTGCAATGAATTTTAAGAAATACAGTAGTCACAATCACTCAATCAGAATAATTTTTTTTTATTTTTTTTGGTAGATACTCAATCAGAATAATTAACTACAAGACAATACACAACTACATGGAGCATACCTATAACTTCAGCGATTATTTCATGGTTCGAGGGCAACTTGGCCAAAATTGGAAAATAAAAAAGATAGAGGGGGAGGGGGAATATAAGAAAAAAGAGGGATTTAAGAGTATTTTTATTTAACAAAAAAGGAAAAGAAGCACGAAAAAATTGATAGGCGAGTCTATATTAAAAATTTCCCTATAACTTACCTCAGCTTCATCAAGGTCATTCTTGCCTCTTTGCATTCTGTCTGACTTTCTTCTGATTAATCTCCATATGTAATTAAAAATGATGTTTAAATCAAAGGGGATTGATTCAAGTGGTACGTGCTTAATTCCACATAAGTAAAATATTGTGTTCAAGTTCTTGTGGAATCACCATGATATGAATATTCTCGATTTGTCAAGAATTGTCTTCCATGAAAGATATTAATATGCCCTTAACCTACTATGTATTAAGGGTCAAATTCGACCAAAACATATGAAAATGGTGATTTGATTATTGATTCACTCTCAGAAATACTTTCATGAAATTATTGTGTTTAGTAGGAGTTTTCGTTATTGAAGAATACCAAAATCAGAGAGCTCAAATGCAAGAGAAACAAGGAAAGCAAGAAGCAGGGTAGCGCTTAAAGCTTTGGCGCTTTTAGCGCCAACTTCTCTCTCATAATGGCGCAAAAAGCACCAATCTCAAATGCTCTCTGTTTGTCCACAAGATGGTGCTTCAAGCACCAAGCTCCAAGACAATTGCAAGTGTGGCTCTTTTAGCGCCAACTTCTCTTTCATGACGGCACTAAAATCATGAAGCCTTCTATTTTTGGTTTTCACACTTTTGTGACGTCGTCTTTAAATTTTAATTGTTTTTAATTTTCTAATCACAATTTTGGTTCAAGATTTAATTGGAGATTTTAAAAGAAAGTTTCACTTCGATATTAAAGGGAATATTTTGAAAACATCAGTAATTCTGTAACGGGGGCATAGCCGAGGGAGAAAAATACAGAGACCAGAGATCATGAACGAATAGAAGGAGGATCGAAGTGAAAACATAGAGATTCATCATTGTTCTTCTTCCATAAATTTATTTTAATTTTATTTTCTTTTGACATTTTGTTGAAGCCAGATATGTATGTCTTACTAATTTTCTTAGTAGTTAAGGTTACGGATCCAATGATTACTCTTATGATTTAAATTATTTTTCAAAAAAAGTTGTCTCAATTGTTATGTGTTTATCCTGATTTATTTGTTAAATTTCTTATATGATTTGATCAACCATATACGAATAAAGAGAGTTAGATTCTAAGTAGAAATATTTAGGATTTTAATCTAAATTAGGATAAATACCAATTTTAATCTAGACCAAGCAAAAATTGGTATTGATTCTAGTCCATATTAAAATCCTAAATATTTAAAGGGGATCCACTAACCACCAATTAAGTTTACCATTTCTTACCACCTGATCTTAATCGTTGATTTCTGTCAATCTGACGGTTATAATTTATTGGATAACACTTATTAATTAATTATTAATTCCCCATAAATTATAACCGTCAGATTGGTGAAAATTAATGGTTAAAATTTAGTAGTAAGAAATCATAAACTTAATTGGTGATAAGTTTATCCTGCGCCTACTTTGTAAGTCAATCAAATGTAACTCACAAATGATAAATATTAAACAACTCACCTTACTAAGAAGTATTTTTACAACTCACAATTTATTTTAATTTTTAATTTTTTGAGATGAAAAGTTTAGATTAGAAGAAGATAAGCTCACCATATGGTGGTAGCTTAGTTGGCACATGGGAGCTAAGCAGGTGGGAATGAGAGCATGGGTTCAAATCTCCCTAGTACGACCTTTGGGAGGGGTTTAAAGCCTTAGTCCTCGACCCGTCCTGAATCAGATTAGTTACGAAGAACCAGGAATGTTTCAAAAAATAAAAATAAAAAGATAAGCTCCCCTATAAGATTAGGGAAGACCACGATCGACTACGGCAACTATGGTTGAATTTAAGGTAGGTGGATTAAGCTTAAGGTGAAATTATATATCATCTATTAAAAGAGAAAACATGAGAATCAAATTTAAACGAGAGTTAAAAAGATTGGACTACATATGTCAACCATTATTTACTCCTCCACAAGTTACCTTTTATTATTTTGAAATTCCTCCGTGCTTTTCCCCCTCATTTACTACTAATTATGTAGGAGCAGCAACTGCTATAAGGGGACTCTTTCTATGCATGGTTAAGCCAACAGTTTCGGACATATCCAAGGTCTCTGTTGCTGCTCCACCAGGTAATGTCCAATCAAATTGGTGGACAAGGTTGGCAAGAACAAGCTCATTAGCAGCATTAGCAAACACAATTCCTGGGCAACCCCTCCTCCCTGCTCCAAACGGAATGAATTGGAAATCATTCCCTTTGAAATCTACTGAGTTATTCAATAACCTCTCAGGCTTGAACTGTTCAGGTTGATCCCAATATGAAGGATCTCTTGCAATGGCCCAAGCATTTACAACTACTCGTGTGCCAGCTTTAACGTGGTACCTGTTCAGTTTGATATCTTGCATGCTTTCTCGTGGGACTAGTAATGGATTTGGGGGATGCAAGCACAGAGTTTCTTTAATCACAGCCTTCAAGTATTGCATTTGACCCAAATCCTCTTCAGTTATGTGCGTTCTATTACCAGCAACATTCCTCCCTTCATCTTGCAGTTTCTTCATGATAATTGGATGCCTCAAGAGTTCTGTCATTGCCCAGTCTAGGAAGGTAAACGTAGTGTCCGTACCTGCAGCAAACATATCCTACAACAAATACATGATCAATGTGCATGTGCTACAGTACTATACAGTGGAACATAAGCTTGCATTTTTAATTCTTTCATATTAATATTACTCTCCAAGCTAAAACTCATTTTTCTTATTAATTGGCTGTGGCTTTAAGGGATGAACTTTTTCTCAATTTGTTAACAACTACAACAATGAGCTGTATAGAGCATAAACAAGTAACTAACTACTATACGGGCATTCGTCGATTAAATTTGTGGTAGATGCATGTCGATAACGAATTAAGACAAGGGGAAACATCCGTTTACAAATCTCTTTTACAAATTTTTGCAAATTACACATAGTATAACTTGTACTTAATGTACTTCCGGAGTACATAGTGTAGTTTGTAAGAGTTTGTAAATATAACCCTCTCCTTAAAACAATACTACTAGGTGTATAAAAAAAAATACTATTTGCATGCATCTTTTTCTATGCCTATATTTTTTATACTCGCAGGCAATAAATTCTGTGGTAATCATTTATTTATGATAGTTAAATGTTAATTTATCATTACTATTAAAAGTATAGGAACAAGCTTACATTTTTGGATTGATGAAATGATTCTTTAAATGATATCGAAGTCTCTATAATTATGGAATTATGAGTTCAATACTTACAGTTCCTCGTTTTATATTTTATATTGAAATTAAGTTAGCATAAGATAGAATACGAGCATAAACATATATAAATTTACGCTTCAAGTGCAATGAACTTTTGGGTGAGAGATACCTTAGAAAGATAATATAAAACTATTGAAGGTTTGTGACTTAACTTTTGAGTTGAAATATCTCTTTACACTTACAGAATCAGAAACATGTAAAAGAGGTGCCAAATAGCATATTAATTTGGTACTGGAACATTTCTATGTACTTAGCTAGGATAACCAAGAAAAAGACTATCACACACAAGGGTAACATATAGATCTAATACTTACCAATATCAAAGCCTTTATGACAGTTCTGTCAATGGGGAAGCCAATCGTGTTTGTCCTTTGAATCTCAAGCAAAACGTCAACAAAATCATTATGGCCTTCAGTATCTGAATGACCATGCTGATTGCTGGCTTCATTCTGATGATTTATATGCTCTTCAACCACTTCGTCCAAAAAATCATCCAACTGTTTAGCCACTCTGTTTGCTCTAGAATACAATCCAGAAACTCGGGTTAACCAATCGAGCCAAGGCACAAAGTCCCCAACAACAAAAGTACCAAGTAGCTCTGTAAAATCCATCAACAACTCCTTGAATTGCCTTCCACTTTCTCCACCATATTTTCTTCCCAAAGCGACCCTACAAACTATATCATTGGTGGTTGTGGAGATTAATTTACTTAAATTCACCGGTAGTAAGGAAGAAGAAGAGTGCCTTATTTTTTCCATCATTATGGAAGTTCTTCCTCTCTCACGGCACGAAGAGATTGAACCCTTTTCACACTGAGAAGATGTAAGACAGAGATGCTCCTAATCTGTCTCCAGTACTCTCCGTATGGAGCTGCTGTGACATATTTGGATTCATATAAAAGTATGTCATAGATTTTACTTTGGGGCCTGTTTGCAAAGATACGGTCGTGGATTTTCATAACATCACGTGCGGCTTCAGCAGATGAGATCACAAGAACTGGCACACTCCCAAGATGAAGCAACATCATAGGGCCATATTTCTTAGCTAAAGATTGAAGTGTGCGGTGAGGGTACAAGCCAAGTTGATGGAGATTTCCTATAATAGGAAATTTTGGAGGAGAAAGGGTTGAGCTTTTGCGTTTTGTAGATTTAGAATATCATTTCACTAGCAAAAGCAAAATAAGGAAGATAAAAAAGATTACGAGTAGCATCGTATGGTGTGAGGTGTTCCTTGCAAGTGCTGCACAGTCCTTGGAGGATAAGGGTTTGAGCTTTCGCGTTTTGTAGTTTGCAAGTGTTCCTTGCAAGATCAGAAAGATTTCGATTCCTCGTACAAGTCCTTGGATTGGTTTTTAACACTCGTGGTTAGCATTAACCACGTTATCCAAAAAGAGGAAAAAAAAAAAGTTAAATGTCAATAATATATTAAATATTTTGTATTATAATAAATAATAAAATAAAGAAAACAAAAATATACCCATATCATCAGCATGTTATGTAAATTAAATAATTTAGTCTTATTAACCACCAAAAAAATAATGTGGTGTTATTAATTTAAATTATTTTATTTTAATAAATCATTATTATTATTTATTAGTTTATGTAAGTTATTCATTTTTTTTATAAACATGTAAGTTATTCATTTTATTAAAGGGACTACATAATATAAAGGGATTTGATTTTCTCATGTTCCATTAGAATTGAATTATCATGTTGTGACTCAACTAGTGGTGAACCACATATTTATTAAAAAAAAAAAACTTTGCACACAAATCGAAAGGTCACAACATGAGAATTGAAATCTCATGCAACATGAGAAAATGTTTTCCTTAATAGGGATCTATTAATCTCATGTTGCATGAGATAATTATCTCATGCAACAGAGATAAGATAGTGGGGTCTACGACTTTTTCAAAAAAAAAAAGTAATGGATCCCACAACTTTTTCTTTCTTGCATGAGATAATTATCTCATGCAACATGGATAATTATTTCCCTTATTTTTGTCACATATGTCTTCTTGGTTTGCAAAATGGTATATTTTTTATCATATATATTCATGTAGTTTTTTACTTTTTACAAATGACATACGCATATGTAATAAAAAAAATCACAGGAACATAAATAATTTTTTTTTTGGTAACAACATAAATAATATATATGATTATTGGTGAACCACAAGAGCATTGGTGAATTTTAAAGTAAACCACAAGAGTATTGGTGAATTTTTTCTTTTACTTAAAAGGAGAAATCTATTAGGTGAAAGAACCATACGGAAAGCAAATTGTAATTACTTTTTTTTTTTTGGGTGAAAATTGTAATTACTTTAATGTACTCTATTTAAATGTTATTTTTCTTTGAATAAAATGCGAATTCCTGCTTTGCATTTATTGTATTGGATTTAATTTCAAATTTTAAAAAATTATAATTTATATATTATATCATTTTGGGTTCCGTTTGTTAGGACTTTTTTCTCTAAACCAATTAGTTTTTGGACAAATCAAATTTTGAGATTTAATTGAATCCCTAATTAATTTAATTCTTGTTATTTGAACATTGATTCGTAACATTCGTTTATTTAATATCAATTTATAGAAATTGTAAATTCGCATCAGAACTTGTTATGCTATGTTAGGCCTTTGGTGTTGGAATTTTTTAATATACTCCGGGACCACCGTGGTTCTTCCATTCAAAAATTGACACATATATTATTTATTTCTTTTTTCTTTTTTCTCTCCTCTCTTCTCAGTTTTTTTTCTCTTTCTCCCACCTCAGTCTCACCTAATACTCTGTGGTTCCGGACCACTATAAATTCACTCTTTGGTGTTGGGTTATCTTCTTCATTTCCCTATTTTTTAAGATTTTACAAATAATAAAACGTTTGACTTATGACCTTTTTGTTGATAAACTTCTCGTATCTTTGTTATGTCTTAGATAGGAGTGTTAATGGACCGAGGCGAGACGAGCTTTGATCTTAACGGGCCAAGCCTGTATTTAAACGTGTCCGACTGGCCTTAGCATGTTACCTGTCACGAATATAATATTGGCCTGTGACCTGGTTTATTTACAAAAAATAAAAGCCTGTGTGAAACCTGTCTTAGCCTGTTAGCATGTTAAAGAATAAAAATAAAGAACATAATTCCACAAAAAATCAATTTCCAGATAAAAACCTTAGCTTCCAATTTGCAGCAATAATTTACAAAGTCTACAATAAATAAATAAAAATTAAAGTGAGAGAAGGTGGATAACAGGTTATATTATCTTAGCCCATTATAAAAAAAAGTGCCAATAAAAAAAAAAATTGACACAAACAAGCAATGCACAGTGGAACGAATGAGTTTTTGTGGGTTTGTTTGTGTGAAGGATAATATAGAACAACACTAGTAATTCTATAAATATACATAAATTCAATATATATCCAAATAACATAATATAGAACAAAATCATTCAAAAAATCTATTAAACTAATAAAATGGGGTGAAATAAATTGATGAGAGTGAGTTATTACGAGTAGTATAAAAAATATAAAAAAAAATATTTATATACTAGGCTAGCCTGGGAGGCTCTAAGGCCAAGCTTCTGAATTAGAGCTGAGGCCTTTTTATTAAACGAGCTTTTATACAAGTCCGAGTCTGGTTCCAACACGAGCTTTTATTAAACGAGCTCAGGCCTTTACGAGCCGAGCCAAAGGCCCCTGGCTCGTTTACCATCCCTAGTCTTAGAGACAAAAATATTTAGTCCAAAGACTGGTATATTACTGTCAACGGAGAATAATATATGGCTTTCTCAAAGACGTGTGTGCGCACGATACATGCGTACATGTAGATTTCATATAAATAAGTCGGTAGGAGATAATTATTATCTCCTATTACATGAGAAAACTATTATCCTTTATTTATATAAAGAGTTTGCTTTTTCTACCGTCAATGCAGATAACTTATCTATAGTGAGCCCAAAGCAATGTCGTTTTGAGGCTGAAATCAATGTATTTTTATAATTATAATTTATTTCAGAATTATAATAATCTTTTTCATTTTAATTTTTTAAATTTTCAACCCAAAATGACATCATTTTAGGAGTGAATATAGATAATCTATCTACATTCATTTTAAAATCATTAAAACCTTATATAAATTATCTATGGATATTGGATGCTGGACTTGTAGTGCTTCTCCGAATTACCCAACCCTATGGATTATGTTGTGGGCCTCAAGTCTCTTCCTTTGAAGTTTTCATAGTTCTTTTGATGATGGAGATGGAACCGTCTTTGAATTTCCTCATACTCACATGGATAGACTGCCCAAAAGAGAGGCAGCGGTTAGGCTGAGGTCCCAAAGGTAACTTCCTTTTCTTGACCTAAAATCTCAGATTGATATATTTTCTTCTTTTTTTGCCGTGGTTTTATTTTTATGGCTTTAGATCTGGTGGAATTTGTATAGATTAGGTATGTGTCTGATTCAGGTAACGTTGCTTCTTTTGTCTCCTCGGATTTATGCAACGATTTTTCTATTTTGTTAATTTATGCTTACATTAAAGGGGTTTGCATTCATCATATGACCACAAAAAATTTCCTACACACACAATATTTTATGGGGCCCGCATCTTTTGAAGCCAAACGAATCTCTGTAACATAACACAATCATTTTTCCTACAAAAATAACTTTTATAAAACCATACATTAAATTAACCCTCTTAAACTACCATATTAACCCTGTACTTAGTAATGAAAATAGATTAAAAGGTCTATTATCACGTCTCTTCCAGAGACACGTAAATTAGTAAACTAATAACCACAAATTGCGAAACTTATCAACTTTTTAAATTTAATATTCGCTTAAATTTTTAAGATTATATATTACTTAACATGTAATTATTCACTCCACAAATAAATACCTTGTACCTGGTATTGCATTAAACGGTCAATTGCATTTTAATGTCATAGATTGCATTTTAATGTCATAGATTCTAATCTTTCCACGTCTTTGTTAATAATTTTTTTCTGTATTGAAGCCTTAAATATTTCATATTACGAGGTTGAATAGGCTATGAAGACAATTATTAAATCCTATCATGAGCTTCGTTATTTCTCACGAATGAGTTTTGCGAAATAGCTCACCAATGACGTGTGACATATTAGTTACCCATTTTTTTCAAGGGTTTTATAATTCTCATTCAACATGAGATCTCAAATTTTCTTACACACCCTTCGATTTCTGTGTTAACATGGGTCTTACATATAATTTTTTCTAACACATGGGTCTCACATGTTTTTTATCCCTACAACATATTCAACATGAGAAAATCAAACCCTTTTTTTCAATCAACTAAAAATTAGAGAAAAAAAATTAAAATAGAATATTCATTTAAACTAACTTCATGCATTTACGACTACTTTAAGA